>UWZB01000823.1:175298-378500 GCA_900536885.1 Peniophora sp. CBMAI 1063 | reverse complement strand
ATATCGGCTAGTACACCCGCCTGTCATGAAGTCCGCGGGAGAGCGGGGTTCGACTCCCCGCCAGGGAGTGTAGAGCCATAAACAATTTTGACATTGGCATCTGATGAGTATCGGATCACCTGCCTTGGTTTTGCACACGTTCTAGACCACACCACACTGTTGAATAGTGACAATAATCGTGATCGCGGATGGCTTCATCCAACCAGATACCTTCAGTGCTCGTTTCACAACCTCACATCTCAGAGCCGTCCAGGGGAAAGCGTCTAAAGCTCAGCATTTTGGGCAGTAAGTAGGAAGTAGATACAATTGTATATGATTACTGAATTAGGTAGGCGCTGACATGCACAGGTAAGAATTAAATCGGTGAAGTATTACAGAAGGAAACAGCGTTGCCGGTACTCAGGCCACATTGCTGGTATCCAGGCCGCGTATAGTATGACCAACTATTCAATGAAACCGTATAGCGCTATTACACAATGAAAACGATTATGTACCATGATACGACTATATGAGATAAAATATGCATCAAGAGTGTTAATAGATCATCCGACTAGTACGTGAGAAGACCGTAAGTCTGGGCCGACTCGCGCGGTACATTAGGCTTCTCCTTGAGCCGCTTGCACCTCTTCTTGTGCTGGCCTTGCTTCCAATCCCTGCGCGATCAGTCAGAGTTATATTTCTGCGGATACCAAGGGCGGGTCTCACTTCATCTGACAAGGTTTCCCGCAGTAGCGCTGTGTGCACGCGTCAATACAAGGCAACGAGCGAAGTTTACGATACGTACCACCTCGCCGCAACCTACGCATACCCTTGGCGGATTCGGTGCCGGCTCGGTATGATATCGACATTCGCGCCACGAGCATGATCGAGCTGCGCGTTTGCCAAACCGCTCATACTCCTCTCTTTCCTTGTTTTCATCCAGACCCACAGTCATTCCGAGTTCATACCATAACCGAGCAAAGTTTTGGCTGTCTTCGTCGTTCGAAATGTGTCCCTTTGGAAGGGTGCGTAGCGCCACAAGTGTCGGATACCATTCTCTACGGACGGAATGCTTGAACGCCTTGAGAAGAGAGTTCCTGCCGCTGCGCATGTAGAGCGTTGTTCCGAGCGCGGTCCACACTCGCAAAGGGTGCACGCAAGACGATAGTCCAGTGTACCCTAAGTATGTTATCAACGTCGGCGAGTGACATCAATACTGGGATCACGCGAAGGCGTACCAAGCGGGACGAGCGGCTGTATCCTGACAGCCAGAACGACCGTCATAGATAGCAACTCAATCACGTCGCACTCCTTCACCAAGTAAGCGGCCCCTTCGGATACACTCAAGATTTCACTGAAAAGACTGAAGAGATGGTCAATCAAGGCGTTATCGAGTGAAACGGTCGCTGATACCTGAAGACCATGAGAGTGTGGTCAAAGACAGTATACGTAGCCATGTCATCCTTCTCTCCCTTCATTATTTGTCGGTCCGCGGCCTGGCGCATGCTCCAGAGAAGACCAGAGGCTCTGATATAGGGCGTGAACTCTTGGCGAAGAATAGTAGCTTTGGTCATTTTGGTTAGCCATACGAGGCGCTTGTTGACATTTTCGGGGTGTTGGAAGCTAAGTGCTAGGCGGTCAAGAAATTCGCGAGCGCCATATACTCCAATAATCTCGTCCTCGACGAAAGACGTGAATTCTTGAGGTTCGTCGCCGGGCAGAGATGTGTCGAGGGGTGATGTAAACATCAGAGGGAAAAGATGCTTATAGGGCGTAAGAAGATGGCTTTCCACGAGCCCCATATAATCGGTAGGGTCATGGCCATGGAACCAATTGAAGAAAACTACGCGATGATAGGGCTGCCATTTGGGTCCATTGAAAGACTGTCCAGAAGTGCCAAGAGTACTACGCGCAGAGTGAGATCATATCCCACGGTGTCCGCATTCAGTTCACTATGTGGCGCACCTCGTAATAGGTTGAAAGGCCAATATCACTCGACAGAGCATGTGCTGATATTGCTCCTTTGACGAGCTGTCCCAGCCCACACTGACAAAGGCGTGGGGCCGGTCAATGATGATGTGCCATAATTGATTTGCGATAGAGATAGCGCGGATACGTAGAGGATGATGAGGATCGGTACTCGATCCTAAACCCAATAGATATCGATGTATGGTTCGGAAGGTGGACTCGAGAATCTCGAAGAACTTCAAATTCCAAGGCTAGGATACATAGTCATGTCAGGCTTATCCGTTTGGGACTTAAACGTATGCTTGCCTGATATATCTGGCTGAGTAAATCATCTTTGCTGAGCACTCGTTCGCAGAAGTCGAGCAAGCCGGCATCTATGAGACTTTTCCAGCGTTCGAGTCCGTGTTGCTCCAGATCAGGACCAACTGCAGAGAAGAAAACGGCGGCATAGTAGGCGAGAGGCGTTAGATTCCCCCAGCATGGTTGTATCGTCAGCGCTTCATGATATCTGAAGAGAGGCTCAAGCGCTGCCTCAGGACTTTCCCCCCAACGCTTTTCAGCGTCGGCCTTGGCAGAGCGCAGGTTTGCACTGCTGGTTGCTTGCGTCGGAGATTCGGTCGGGGATTCCTGGGGCCAATTGCCGGGAAGAACGACAACATCCCTCCTAATCTTCTCGGCAAATGTCTGTCGAAGGTGGAGGGCACACATGCAGATGATAGCGATGTGGGTGTAGAGTAGAGGTGACCGTCAAGAGCAAACGCGCAGGAGTGATCCGAGCGGATCACTATCCCGACGGCATTTGCCGACGTCCTCCGACAGCCTCCGACCGATTGCCGCGTTTGTCTTCGACCTGCGATGGCACGCAGAGCTCAGCGGCGGGCGGCTTTCCGTACACCGAACGCGCAGCGTCTCTATCTTTGCGTGGCGCATATTCGTGGGACTAATGCGAGGTCAGATGATAGGCCTCGACTTTCCGTCGCGGACAAGGCGAGGACCACTTGAGTGGCCGGCATAGGTTTGACGCGCTACAGGCTAAAAGAGCGTACCGATATCTCTCTATCTCCATCTACCCCACCCCCGCCTTCATCTTCCCCGCTTCCCCAGCGAACTGGATATGACCGAAACGCTGATTTCTGCTGTTCGCGCTCGTGTTACCATCGATGTCGACTCGATGAACCCTCTTGTCGCGGCTCGCCATGCAGCGGAGGCGCGCTTCCAGGATATGACCTCTAACCAGGCTATCGCGTATGGAGAGTCCACGCGCTCCGAACAGGCTACTGTGCTCGCAGAGGCTATCAAGACAGCCCGCGCGACGTTGAGCGACGCTGTGGAAGAGGACGCGCTTGTCGATCAGGTCGTCGATGTCTTTGTGAGTCGGGCTCATATACTCATGATAAGACTGCCTAGTACTGATGATTTGGTGCGCTCAGACAGTTCTACTTGCGAAGAACGTGATCCCGCACATCTCAGGGCGCGTTCACGCGCAGACGGCGCCCGAGACCGCTTTCAATACAGAGGCAACCATCGCGCATGCGAAGAAGCTCGTGGCCCTCTTCGAAGAGCACGGCATCCCAAAGTAAGTTCTCGCCTCAGAAGCACGCCCTCCCTCCCTCACCACAATTCATTCAGAGAACGAGTGTGTATCAAGATCCCAGCGACCGGTCCCTCAATCCTAGCCTGTGCATACCTTGAGAAGATCGGCATTCGCACGCTTGCGACTTGCCTATTCTCCGTCTCTCAAGCTCTGGCAGCCCATCAAGCTGGCTGTCTTTACGTTGCACCGTACTTCAACGAGCTTCGCGTACACTTCGAGCCCGACCTGTGGAAGAAGTATGATGATACAGCGCGCGAGCATCCCATGGGCAGCGTCATTCACGAGATCGTTGCTACGTATAAGAGCATCGGCGCGAAGACGCTTGTCATGCCTGCGAGGTGCGCTTTCAGTTGTATTGTGATGCTGTCCATCGCTGACTATGTGCTTCAGTGTCGTGACCGGTGAAGAGGTTGTAGCCCTCGTTTCCCTCCAGCCAAATCACCTCACGCTCTCTGGAGCCGTACTTGATCTACTAGCAGCAATCCAAAACAATGCTCTTCCCGAACCACCAGCGCTTCCTGCCGGTTCGTCCTCGTCCCTTCGCAATGCAGGTTCTCGACTGACACCCCGTAGCATCATCCCTGACTACTACGGACTACCTTGCCTCCGACGCACAAGCCCTCGCGCAAGCAATCGAAAGTGACGCAGAAGTAAACAGGAAGCTTGCCGACGCTTTACTCATCTTTGGCGATATGGAAGAGAAGCTCCGCGCGCTCATCCGCACGCAGCTACACGTTTAGGACCAGTCGCATACATAGATAGACGATCATCCATGAATTGAGATACACCAAAAGTACAAAGAAATATTGATAGGAAAGCATCACGAGAGACTACGCAAGCGGAACAATGATGACGCTCAAACTCAACGCCGGCGCGCTAAACTCAAGATTCTGCGCCACATCAATCGTTGAGCTAACAGGGACAACCGCATCGGGCGTCTCCGGCGTATTACTCGCGTTCGCCGGTCCACTGAGCTGCACGAGCGTCGCCTGGCTAGCTACAGCCTCCGGAAGCTGGAACGTGATGTTCGCCGCGGCGGACTCGTCGGTGTTCGCAACCTTGATGATGTACGCTGAGGGTGAGGACTGCGAGACGACGCTCCAGAAGATCGTGCCGTTGGGGTCGCCGCGGAAGGGCTCAGTGGGAAGGTATGAGTCTCCACGGTTGAGGGAAAAGAGTTGTTGGACGTAGTAGGAGGTGGATTTGTAGACGTTGCCGGCGTCGAAGGAGAGGAGGTTGGGCGTCCATTGGTTTTCGGTTACGTGGCCGAGAAGAGGAGCGTAGCTTGCGGCGAAGACGATGTCCTGAAGGGAAGAGGAGGGTCAGTTGAAGAGTGTCGTGGATTCAGTGCGAAGAAGCGCTCACCGAGTTGCGCTCGAGACCCATCATGTATGCCGCCTCGGAGATACTGCCAGATACAACGGGGTAGACGAAACGGCCCTCTTCCGGCGTACCCTACGTAACAAAGTCCATATGAGCGAGATGCAAGCGGTGAGATAAAGGTGGGAGACGCACGAAGATGTTTGACGCGTTAGTCGAGATAGCGGCGTACTCGCCCTCGAAGTACGTCGTCCCGTTACGCTCAAATCCATCGTACATGAGACTATTCTGCGCGAACCACGCTATAGCAGTCCGAGTAAGCCTCTTGTTCTTCCTCGACGGGGAGCTCAGCTTGTGACAGTACTCACTTGGGGTGTCATAGACGTGAGAGTCATAAGACTGAGGAACCGGGTCCAGGATAGGGTTGAAGATGTAGGTTGTAGCCAAGAACCGAATGTCGGGGTAGTCGGCTTGAAGTTCGGTGACGAAGGCGTTCCAGCGGTAGGTGTACGTGCCGGAGAAGAAGTCCTCGTTTCCGACCTATGTCCATGTCAATTCAAGGTAAAGGGCGGCGATGTAAGGGAGGGGGCACACCTCGACGTAGTGTACTTCGAAAGGCTCGGGGTGGCCGAGCGACGCGCGAAGGGCGCCATTGGGCGTCGAAGTGTTGCCGACGGCGAACTCGATCTGACAGCATGTTAGCCGATCCATCCGACGGGATGCATAGAGGAAACGCACCTGCTGCCGCGCCTGCTCGATGTAAGGACCCAAAGCGTCCTCTGCGACGCTCGTGCCCCCAAGAGAGAACCCGGCCCAGATCGCCATGATGTTCTGCATGCCCATCAATTCAACCCATGTGAGATACTCATAGACGCCCAGTCCCTACAATCGCACAGACATCAGCGCCCATTCTTCGCGCGTGTGAGCCGGTGGACTTACATCCGTGTTGATGTACGACCAGTCTCCCTCACGACCCGGGCGATCCACAAGTGGCCCAAGCGTCGCGTTCCACTGCCACCTTGTCGAGACGGTTTGTCCTTCCAGATTGTTACCTCCCGGCCAGCGGAAAAAGCTCGGGCCGAGATCTTTGAGAGCCTGCGCGATGTCCTGCCGCATGCCGTTCTCCTGTCCACCCCATGTCGGAGGGAAGAGGCTGAACATGCCCAGGTGGATCTTACCGGTGAAGTCGGAGAATGTCAGGGTGAAGTTATTGTTGGTGTCGGGAGCCGAGGTGGACGGGGTGAGCGTAAGGTTGACTTGTGTCCATTCTGTCGTAGCATCGAGAGATACGCTCGATGAGCCAAAGACGGTGCCACTTGAAGATTGTAGGCCAACGGATGCGTTGACCGCCGAGGAGGGCGCGGCGGGGAACCGGTAGAAGAACGAGGCGTTGTAGCTCCATGACGCGTTCACGGGGATACCCCAGTATCCCATGTTCCCTACACCGTCGCCGGCGGCTGAAGTCGTGACTTCCAGTGCATTGGGAAGGGCGGAGGATACGGCATCCGAGACGACAGAGAGGGACGCGGAGCCGACTGGGGCCCAAGCGTAGAGTGCGGTGGTGTTGCCGGGCGTGACTTGTTGGAAGGCACGATTTTGAAGGACTAGTGACGAGAAAAGAGGTTGCACCTCAGTAAGAGGAGCAAAATGAGGGAGGCATAAGAACGACGTACGTTCGCCGTAGAGACCGCCGTCGCCGCTGTGCGAGATGTCCTCGTACATCAATCCCCCTACGTCGATGTTAGCCCGGTCCGATGTCTGATCATGCGAGAAGCTTACAGAGGGTCGGTGAGATGTCATGACTTGCAGTCCCGTTGACGACCACTGTCGTCTGCGCCAATGACTGCTGTAGCAGCGAGGCGGCGAGAAACACAAACCCAAGTCGAGGAACCATGGCGTCTCGTCCGGACGCTCGCCTCTACTCTCTCCACATATAAAAGTGACGCAGAAGTGCCAGCGTCACCGACATCGCGGAGTCTCATGACTTCGTCAACCTGGTGACGGACACAGGAAATATGTTTAGGCCGCTTGCTGAGGAGAGCACAAGGACAGCAAACATATGATGGAGAAGCCAGGATCTGAACATCCGCGTACGGTCTGACGTCTGCAGCAAAGGCACAGAAGGCATCATGAGAGAGCTATGCTGTATTCGCAATAAGAACGGCGTTTTTTGCAATGAGAAGCTGGAACCCATGATACTCGAGGATTTCTGACGAGTAGGACAGGGCGGACCGGCGAGTCCGTTCCATCATGAGCTCGGATGCCGAGCAGACACATGTGTTTGGAGTGTACGGGATCCGTCATATACGAGGGTTCCGGATATGCCGGGCCAAATTGCGAGCGAAGGGGAGTGCTCAACGACGTAGGATCATGGGCGTCAGAAGGAGAGCGCTGCGCGACGCGAATCGCGCGCCATCGTGACCGGCGCGCGCAGGCGTTCCCCGGACCGAACGCGTCGGGCGCTCGCCCACCTTATCTCGATCCACTACGACCACTCTGGCGGTCTCGTCGTCGGTGGAATACCAAGTAATCTAGGCTTGAAAACAGTCCAGTGGGACATATCATTGGAATCTGGGCCTCGGATAACCTGCAGGACAGGACCACATCATGTCGCTGTTGAGCGATCCAGAGTACGTACGTTCAGTTCATATATCTACTGCGCTGGCTGCACTAGACTCGTTGTCCATGATGTACAAGTCATATCCGACGACCTTTACAGGCCATCTGGACCCTAATGCTGTCTCGAGTCATTGGTGCCACAGCTAACTTCAACTCTACAGTTTCCTGATCCACAGCCTGCGCCTCAACTACCTGCGCAACGTCGACGACCCATACGGCCAGCGCCTGATCTCCTTCTCGCCCTTCTACGCCTCGAACCCCTACGTCGCCGCCGCCCACCTCTCGGACACGGACCGCTGGCCCGAACTCCATGCCTCTTCTTCCCCGTCCATATCCGACGATGAGGCCGACCCCGCCGCAAGTAACAACAACCACCGACGCAGATCGGGATTTCCCGGTGCGACTGGCTTGAAATATAGCGCAACAATCATGCCGGGGACGAGACAGAGTGGGCTGGGGATGAGTGTTAGAGGGAGGAGGCCGGATCTCACTGGGAAACGGCTGTCGAGGATATCAAAGAGAGGCTCGACTGGCTCTACGCCGAATAGTCCAACTGTCATCCCCGCGAGCGAGAATACGCCAGAACCTACGGGCGTCAATATCACGTCTGCATCGCCGCTTGATACAGCTCAGAAGGAGCCCGAAGTGGTCGTCGCACCTCCGCCTCCAGCACCGGCACCAGTGGTGCCTGGATTCGTGCCCAAGTTCAAAGGCGCGGCTGAGATGGACGCGCGAAGGAGGCTGAGGTTGCAGGCGAGGCAAGGCGCCGTGGCTGCCGCCGCTGCTCCGAGAGTCACTCCGGACCCGAATCGCAGTCTCGTCGATTTCGATTCGTCGTCGTCCGAAGAGGAATCGACGGCAGACTTTGAGGAGGATGGGTTTGACGATGTTGGTGTGGATGGAGACTCGGATATGGAAGGCGACGACGGTGATGAGGAGTTCGATCCGTGCGTAGACTCTCACCTTGACCTTTCTATCTCAACTATGGCCTCTAATATATTGTCATATAGGGAGTTCGTAAATATGCTGGGCGTAACAGACGACTCAGTCGACGGCCTCTCCTCCGTCTCAATGTCCAACTCCGGCCTCAACTCAATCTCAATGTCAAACCCCTCCCACCTCGCCGCCCCAGCGTCCGTCCGCGGCCGCTCAAAACTCAGCCCCGTGCGCGAGAAACACGGACACGACTTCTCGCTCGTCGAGAACTCCCTCGGCGCAGGTGGATCCGGAGAGCCGATGTTCGAGATGGTCACGCCTCCTCCGAAACAACCTTCCAACGAGCCCGCTGCGAGGCCGACGAAGAGGAGACCGTCGCAGCCGCCTGCACCCGACGATCTCTTTGCGAGGCAGAAAGTTGTCGTTGCTCCTGTGAAGAAATCGGCATTAAGCATGCGCTTATCCGAAGGCACCGACCTCAACCCCTTCAGCGAACTTTACAGCGCCATATCTGGCCGCGGCGCATCAGCGTCGACCAACGTCACTGTCTTCTTCCCGCAATCGAAGACGCCGATGAAGGCTATGAACCTCGTGGTGAGGAAGGACGCGACGGTTGAGGAGGTGTTGGGCTTCGCGCTGTGGACGTACTGGGAGGAGAAGTGGGAGCCGAGGTTGGACGAGGGTGATGATACGCCTGAGGAGAAGCTTAGCGCTGTGGGCTGGGTGCTGAGGATTGCGGAGGAGGATGGAGAGGTTGACGAGGACTTCCCGCGTAAGAATCTCGTACAGGTTCTATTACCGGAAGAGCTGATATCGGATTCCAGCGCCGGACAGGATGGGCAAGATCTCCAAGTTTAACTTCGACGCCTACGCCGTCCTCGCCGCCTCAGCAACCCAGATGCAACAGAACAAGATCTTCGAAGCCAAGATCCAGCGTTCGCCCTCACGCGTGGTCAAAGCCAAACGCCCCGAGCCGACCCCTCTACTCGGTGTGCCCGGCGCATCCAGCAATGCCGGCATGTCCAGCAGCGGTGCACCTTCGACGAGTGCGATGGTACCCAGCACGTTCCCGAGTCATCCGGGAAGTGTGTTCGGCTCGTTCAACCCGTCGTCGAGTTTCGGTCCGCAGATATTCTTGCGGATAAGGGTGCAGGATACGTTGGATGCTGTACATGTGTACTCGACTATACACGTGTACGTCTTCCTTCACTCTTTTGTCACCCATCCCATTGCTCACGTATTCGGACTGAACCAGGACATCAACAATGTATCTCCAGGAAGCCCTCGACATCGTCTGTCACCGACGCAAGCTCCTTCCCGCCAAAGACTACACTTTCGTCGTATCCGACATGTCCGTCATGGTCGCTCTGGACCGTACAGTCGCATCTCTACAAGGCAAAACCGATCTCCTACTCGTGAAGAAAGAGATGGTACCGAACCTCGGCGTGAACGTCGCGAAACCGGCTGGATCGTCCGCGGATCCGAACTGTACGTGTCACGTGCGTCGCATGATGGCAGTGCGCTGATGAGGGCGATTGTGCAGCGAGTATCTTCGGGGGCAAGGCGAACGCTCAGCCCGAACCGGAGGTCACCTCTGTACCCGATTTCGCGGCAGACTATAAGCGGTACACTGTATACCGCAAGATGCCGATGCTCGTGGGCCGCCACGAGCGTATACTCGCCATCGACGGTCTATACGTCCATGTACGTGCTCTTTCTTCCTTCTCTCTTCCTTCTCTCTTCCGAACCTCAAGCTTACATATCCGCATAGTTCATGCCCTCGAACAAGGCCAAAGCCGTCTTCGAATCCGGCAAGACCTCTTCGCATCACATCAAATCCGTCGTTGCGGCACAGCAGTCGCATAAGGACAGCTCGACATTCAGGATCGTCGTACACCGGCTGAGGGAGAACGGAGGGAATAAGAGGTACGATTTCGAGGCGAGCAGTGCTGCTGATGCTGGTGAGTGCGATATAATGCGCATAGTGGAGAAAGAGAGCTGATGGCGAGTTTGTAGCGGAGATCGTGCAGACTATCAAGAGTATGAAGAATAGTATTGATAGGCAGAGCACGATCAAGGCGCGTAGGAGTAAGCACATGGGCTGAACGGTCCCACACCGACACGTCCAGTCAGTCTCGATCTTGTTCTGAAGTGGTGCTACGTGCTCATACGGTCATCCACGGCGCTCACATCTCCGAATCGAGAGGCTGCCAGCCCTCAGGATGTGCATACCCGCACCTCGTCTTCTTTTAGCTTGAACACGCTATGTGTACGCTTAGGATACCTTATCGTTGTTTTTCTTGTTTCGTAAAGGCGTGTGAACCAGCGGGTGGATCGCTATACGCGACGTGGCGCAGTGAACGTGTCGCTCTCGGCTAAGACACGAGGCTCTCTGAATATTATCGCTTGCCGTCCTGATTTCCAAGTGTGCGTCGAGAATCAACCAACGGAACAACTTGCGGAAGATGCCGGCAACAATTGATGCGCCAAAGTTCGACGCGTTCCACGTTGATCATGCTGAACGCGAGCGCGTTGAGAAATGAACTTGGCCATCAACCGCGACCACCACTGCTGAAGCTTGGAGAATGGCCAAACGCAAAGCACTCTCGAGAGATGACTCTGACTTTGAGGCATCTGCCTCTGACTTCAGTGACTACACGCCCAACTCTCGGAAGTCTAAATCTAAGGACTCGTCAAACACAAGTCGTAAACGGGTGAAGCGGACCAACCTTGACCAGGAGCTGGTGGTTGAGTTGGAGGAAGCCTTTGATTTACCTGCACATGGAGCTTCGAGACACGCTATCGGCACACGCGCAAGTCCCATGCAGGGTGCACTGCTAGCTTGGTTCGAAGGAGTACACGACGCTAGAGGAATGCCTTGGCGTAAACCATTCGATGCTTCGGCAGATGCCAATGCACGCTCCCAACGCGCATATGAGGTGTGTCATATTGCATCGTATGTCTACTTGTCAATACTGACCCTTTGGCCTAGGTCTGGGTATCAGAGATTATGCTACAGCAGACTCAGGTCACTACTGTCATCCCTTACTACAAGAAATGGATGGAGCGGTGCGTGAGATCTCGGTCATACAGGGGCCTACAGCTCAACCTCTCATAGCTTTCCTACTGTCCGGGACTTGGTACGACTCCAGTACTCGTATTCTGCCCGTTACCTGTCTCACTCTTGCTTATAAGGCAGATGCGGACATAGAAACTGTGAATGCGCTATGGAAGGGACTCGGCTACTATTCGCGTGCAGCTCGTCTTCTCGCCGGTGCGCAGAAGGTGGTCCGTGAGCTCGACGGTCGCTTACCCACCAATGCTGCGGACATGCAGGCGAAGATGCCTGGAATAGGTCGGTACACGGCTGGGGCCATCTGCAGTATCGCTTACGGAGAGCAAGTGCCTGTGGTGCGTCACTTGCTTTCTTCATCACACAACATACTGACCTTATTGATAGCTCGATGGCAACGTTACCCGACTCATGAGTCGTATACTCGCTTTGCATGCACCCCCCAAGTCAAAAACTACGCTGGATACTCTATGGCAAGGAGCATCGGATCTTGTTAATGGATGCCAGCAAGCCGGTATGCTCAATCAGGCTCTTATCGAGCTTGGTGCGACTGTCTGCAAGCCACGCGATGCCTCCTGTGGCGACTGTCCTATCAAACAGTGGTGTACCGCCCAGAGCATTGCTCACGTACGGTGGCCATTGGATAAAGTTTCAGATGCAGAAACTGAAACAATGACCCAGGAAGAGCAGGATTCTGTATCTATGCCAGATATCGAGGAGACTTGTACACTCTGTGTACCAATACCGCAGTCTGGCGCCGCCATGAGACCTCAAGTGACGGCGTACCCGATGGCCGTCGTGCGCAAGAAGCAGCGAGAAGAAACGGATGCTGTCTTCGTGATCGAGTGGCGTTCAACAGACGAGGCGGCTGAGAGGATGTTTCTGATGGTACGACGCCCTGACTCAGGTGAACGCTTTCCTTGCCACTAGCCCAGACACTATATTAACATTTTCCCAGGCTTACTCGCCGGACTACACGAGTTCCCCACGGTGGAGAAGACGTCTGCAGAGAGCGACGACAACGTACACCTACGCAGTGTGCTTATGCGCTACCTTGAGAACGGCTCACGTATATCGGACTCATCGAAGCACCATTCCGACCAACCACACGTTGCCAGAGTTCAACCCGTCGGCGATGTCGTCCATGTGTTCTCGCACATTCGCAAGACGTACCGCGTGAGCTGGACGGTGTTGACGGGTGCTGGCGGGCCGCCTGCTTTGAAAGTTTCGACCGGAGTGCAGCCGGCCCAGAAGAAGAGCACACGGACGAAGAAGATGACGCCGACGTCGGAGAACGACAGTAGTGGAGCCGTTTCGCCGTCCCACTCGGCATGGGTAAGGCTCTCGGACGTCGAACATGCAAAGTGCGTTTCATTGCTCCCTTGTGACTTGGGCCCAACTCACGCGCTCGCAGTGTTGGGACTGGGGTCATGAAAATATGGAAGATGGTGGGCGCAGTCAAAGACTTTGCAGTATTGTAGTCGGTCAGGCGGTCCGCCGTTCATGCGTGCTTCTTCCGAGGGAGGGTACGATCCGTCTTCTCTCTTAACTATCATCATCAACGGCTCCGGCCGACGCTAGATTTCCGCAGTCCCACAGAAGTTTACAGTCATGTCAGAGGTTTAGGTTTCCAGCTTCTGAATACAGCTGGTGCTTCCGACAAGCAACCGCAACAACGTGCACTGTCGGCACAAGACGTGTCCGAGCGTTCGTTGTAGGGTGCTAGACTGTGCTGAACACTTTCGTCATTCAATTTACAGACGGCCGCGGTAATCAGGTGCCTGCCATCACTGTGCCGATGTCCGGTAGTTGGTATGTGTACGTGCCGTCCGCACCCCGTTTCCCTCTAGCGACCGTAGCCATTCCCGCGAGGCCATCCCGGCCCGCCACTGCGCTTTCGACCACTCGAGGCCACGATTCTCCGACGTCCGCTCGCTGGTCATCATGTCCTTGAGCGTGTATATAAGTCACATGGACGGCTGTTGCTCTCCAGCCTCTTCAGGTCTTCCTTTCCTTTCATCCAACTGTTTCTACAGTGCACCATGCAGACTCGCGCACTTCTCGCCTTCGTCCTTGCTGCTGTTTCCGCTGGGGTTGTGGCAGTCCCTGCGGAGAAGGCCAAGCGGGCGTCCTGCTCGGTTAGCAGCGTTGATGATGCCTCCGACCTATCGGATTGCTCTTCCGTCACCATCAACGCGTTTACTGTGGCGAGTGGAGACACCCTGACCATCTCTGCCGCTTCTGGTGCTACAATCACTCTTGCTGGTGATGTTACCTTTGCGAAGAGCAGCGCAGAAGGCCCCTTGATCACCATTGACACCGATGTGAGCATGTTCTTGAGAGTTGTGGCGTCGCCTTATTTACTCCGGCATCAGGATGTTACTTTCAACGGCGCGGGGCACGTCATCGACGGAAACGGTGCTGGTAAGTGCCATTGCGTAAGCGGCACCAATGCACGAGACTGACCGCTAGTGAAGAGTACTGGGATGGCGAGGGCACGAACGGTGGTGTCGACAAGCCGCACCCGTTCGTCAAGTTTAAGGGCTACGGCACATTCTCCGACTTCACCGTCAAGAACTCGCCCGCTCAGGCCATCTCGGTCGGCACAACGGGTGGCTCTGCCGTCTTTGACAGCGTTACCGTGGACAACTCGGCTGGCGATGACGGTGATCTTGGCCACAACACCGATGGCTTTGATGTTTCCGCGGATGACGTGACCATTCAAGTACGTCTGCGGTGTGGCATTCCTTCATGGGCTTTGCTGATATAAGTTGTACAGAACTCCAAGGTTATGAACCAGGATGACTGCGTGGCCATCAACAAGGGCACGAACCTCGTCTTTAAGGACAATACATGCTCGGGCGGACACGGTATCTCTATCGGCTCTATCTCTGACGACAAGGTCGTTTCTGGTGTCACGATCTCGGGTAACACCGTCACCGACTCGATGTACGGTATGCGCATCAAGGTGCGTGCACCCCTTTTACCGCGGTCGTTGGACGAAGAGTAGCTAACCTGTACACCCGCAGGTCAAGACTGACGCGACGGGCTCCGTTTCCGACGTGACGTACTCGGGCAACACCATCTCCGCCAACGACAAGTATGGCTTCCTCATCTCTCAAAGCTATTCGGACGACTTTGGTACTCCTGGAACTGATAGCACCGTCTCGTAAGTCATCATCTCAAGGCTTACATATCCCAGCTCACCAGTATTCCTCAGCGGCATCAACTTTACCGGTGACAAGACCACAGTCACCACCACCGGCGACTATCCTGTTGTTGGCGTTGACTGTGGCCACTGCACGGGCACTTGGGACTGGTCGTCGCTCGTGGCTTCTGGTGGCGAAGCTTCCAACCTCGTTCTGGATGATGCTACGGTGCGTCATCTTCTCACAAGGCGTATGCGCTACTCTAATAGCATCTTAGATCTCGGGTGGCACGTACTAAACTCTCAAAAACATGGCCTCAAGGGTCTTCTCATCAGCTTCTCTCTCCGTTACATAGGCGCGTTCCGGGGATCTATTCTTTACCCCAAGTATACCAATCACATGTGCCATCTTCGCTGTCATTCCTTTCCGACCTCGCCCTCCGAGAGCCCATTGCATCATCGTTTCATCTCTCTTTCCTTGGTTTTATGCTGTAAAGTTAAAGTTAAGTAGTCACTTCGGAATCGACAGAAGTTGTACGAATGAACAAAGTTTATCTCCTTGTCACTCTCTCATGCCACCGGCGGCTTCCTCGGTCATTGAGCTGGCTACACCACGTTCGCCCGTAGAAGGCGGCACGCACCCGGAGCACTACAGGTCGCACATTTGTCTTCACTGCACCATGTGCCACTACACCTGACCCGGCGCTGATATTCTTAGCTTTGGCAGCCTTGACGCTTACTCCAGACCAAGAGTAGGCTTCATGCGCAAAGTTTACGACGCGCTGGCGATAATGCGCGTGGGTGCCATGAGAAGGGTACGCCCACAGATGCACACAGCTGCCACGGTCATTTACCACGTCTACACAAGCTCCAAAGCTTATTCTGCGTCGTGCGGTTCCAGATTCACGCTTCAGCCACGTTGGGATTATGCTGCCTGGGTCGAGACCGGGAAAAGTTGCGGATTGTAGAAATGCGAATATATAACTGTGAATCCAAGTCTACACTGTGCGTACGCGCAGTGCGCGCCCTTTGGTGCCTCCATCTGGCCCTGAACCATTACACACAATCTTCCCACCCATCATGCAGAAGTACACACGCCTGGTTCCACAGACGCTCCGCGTCCACTTGGGCGTTTAGTAGTTCTTCTTCTTCTCGTCGACCGAGAGGCCACCTGGGCCCATGTTCACGAGGAGGATGAGACCGCCAACGATCGACAATGTCTGGAAGAAATCGTATCTGTAATAGGAGTCAGTACTTTGCGTTCTCGCGCATGGGAAAATACACACTTGAGGAAATCACGCGCGGGGTGCGAGTGTGCGACCGACCACCAGTTGTTAACGACGATGTTGAAGATCGAGAGGATAACAACGAGTGCGCCACTGGCCCACTTGGCCTTGAAACCGACAGCAACCATCGCGCAAGCGCCGAAGCCGAAGACGCTCATGATCGCGCGTCCAATACTCCATGTCCCTTGGAAGATAAAGCCGAGGAAGAGGAAGATGAGGAGGATGCGACCGGTAAGCAAGAAGTACTTGCGGCGGTCGTTCTCGCTGAGCGTGGGCAAACCGGCGAAGCGTGTGTTGCGCGAGATCATGCTCTCCGAGAACACCATGAAGAGACCTCCGACAACTGAGAGGTTGCGCAAGAAGAAGTTGAGGTCGAAGATGAGACCGTATCCAAAGCCCTGGGCGATTACAACACCGACGAGACCGGCAACCGCGAATTCAGTGTGGCGTTTTGTGACGATCGCGCCGGACGACGTGACCATGACCTGTACGGCAAGAGCATGGTTGGTTTTGACGCGTCGAATGGAAGCTGAACATGCTTACGATGATGTTGAGCAACAAGAAGGTATGTGAGATACCCCAAGGAAACTTCCTATGCCTAAGAATACAATAAGAATCCGCCCAATGGGAAGTGCGCTATGAGTGACCTACTTTTGAAGATACCACAATTGGTCGCCCCACTGGGTCATGATGCGGAGTGCATCCTCGAGGAAAGTAACGATGATCATGAAGCGACCGATAGCCGGAAGATGGGGCTTGAGCGGTTGCGAGTAGATTTCGACATTATCCTCGACAGTCTTTCCGAGAGCGCGAATCTTCTCGAGCGGGTCGTCTGGGTTCGCGGCGCGGTAGCCCGAGGATGGACGTGAGTTGCCAAAGCCGTGCGGGTCGGGCTGATAGCCGCCCTGGGGACCGTAGCCCTGAGACATGCCGCCCTGTGGGCGTCCGAGGGAGATGCGGGAGGTCATCGCGGCTGGCGGTGGCGGCGGGGTCGTAGATGGAGGTAGGAGCAGAAACAGTTGGATGCGTGTCTCTACGTGGCGATTCCAAGTGACGACGCGTGCGAACTTGGATCACTGCCATTTCAACTATGCCATCTGTGGAAATCATCCTGCCATCTTTTGAATCGAACAGCCCCTTCAGCACGGCAGTGATGAACAGATCTTCAGACTGAGCCATGATCTGCGCAAGCTGTACGGCCACCCCGACGGCGGCGCGTTGCCCGAGGAACGCGAACGTGTAGCTACGAGTCACGTGTGTGGCCCGTAACGCGGAGGTTCGGCCCAGTCGTTTCTTGCTTCCGCCACCATGAGTGCCTCGGACACCAAATGGGAGGCTTTGCGCCCATGGACCCCTCGCCTATCCCTATCCGTTCGCGAGGTCACTTCCGTTTCAGCAACATTTCTATTATCGTCTCTGTCGCCAAACACGAATTTATCTCTAATTCTCGACGCTCAAGACGACCAAGATGAATCCGGTGGCTCCTCGTCGCACATTTTGTCCGACTCGGCCACGAAAGGCTTGTCTGTCAAAGCCAATGGCCAAGCTTGGCCTCGTGTACTTGCCCGGCTTGATGATGACAAAGACGAAGCTGTCGTGATTGTCTACGGGCTTATGCCGGGCATTCAGTACGACATCGAGTTTGCCATCGTTCCCGGAGACCTGCGCATGAAGAGTCATATACAAACTGAGAATTCGAAGCGTGAGTATCATGAATATCTTGTCGGTCGCATCGGCTGCGACTTATCAATTTATATGTCTGACGCTCATTTCCGCCGTGCAGCTGCCTCTGGCTCGGACTCGACTGCGCAGAACCTCGGGCACGACCTGCCAGAGATCATTCTATCTACACCTTCGCCGACCAGTGGCACTTCGGCCTCGGCGAACGTGTACGAAGCGTCTCCCAGTCCACCTTCATCCTCGCCACCCTCTACCCCTGGTTCACACACACCGACGGCACACACCCACGTCCCCTCGTTCGATGACTATCTCGCCGGACTGCACTCAACACTCGCGCACTTGCAAAGCGAACACGATGCGCTTACGAGCGATCTCAAGTCTGCGCGGAGAGATACGCAGAAGCATCATGCCACACTGAAGAGCGATCTGAGTGCACTCAAGAAGGCGAGCCAGAAGCATGCGCCCACAGATGCACGGATGCGCCAGAAGATTCGCGCTCTAGAAGAAGCCACTAAGCAGGCGCAGCGAGGTCGGGTGGACGTCGACGAAGAGCGCGCGGCACTAGAGCGAGAACATGAGGATAGCGAGAGGGGGCGGCAGAAGGTGCAGGAATTGTGGGAACAGGCGAGAGAACAAGCAGATGAGGCGAAGGCGATGCGTGAGAAAGCAGAGGAGGAGACTGGTCGAAAGTTGGTCGCTGCAAGAGGAGAACTTGCGCAAATAGAGGCGAAGTTGGAGAAGCTAAGGGTTCGCAGAGATAAGCTCGAGGGCTCGTCGACATCTTTAGAAGCAAGAGAGAACACCAGCGAAGACGGGCAATTGCAGGAGAAACGCACGGGCACTGTTCCCGAGCTCAAAGCTCGCCTGCTCGAGCTGCAGTCTGAGCGCGAACGTATTGAAGAGGATCCGTACTCTTACATCCCGCCGTCAGCTTCGACTACTTCCAGTTCCTCCGCACCGCTTTCCTCCGCCCATGATTCGTTTGGCCGCTCTCACCCGTCTGGCTTTATCGGGCATCATCCTCACGCGCATCCGAATATGAACATCGCACCTCATTTGAACCACACGCTTCCCAACCAGCATGTCCATGGCATCCCACATCGCGGCAAGCCGCACCATAGAGGGTTCGCGCCGCGTGGCGCCTTCTTCGCCTCGCCTCCCCGAGGAACTGCCCACGTCAATGCTGGCGGTCCCGCTACGCGCGGACGGGCCGGGGCACGGCCCGCAGCTATGCGGAGGAAGAGCTCACCAGGCGAGAAGTCAACGTCAGGAGCGAGCATGCTTTCCAGTTTGGCACCACCGTTTGAGCCCGCGAGTGTCCGCGGACGGCCGGGCGCTGGTGCATGGGGCAACTCGTGACACTTTTCATAAACTCTAGTCTTGTCTATGCCTCTCGTAACTGTACCGTCTACAGGATCACGTTCTCTGCACGGTTGCTGTCCCCTGCTCTCACGCACGCTGCTTTCGCTGTTTCTCTTGCTTAGATTGACATCCTGTAAACATACGCATATTACCTTGTAGCCTTACTGTACATATCCTTCAACGTCGATACTCTGCACCCAGACCCATTGAAGCGAACCACCCTCTTTTGGGCGCAATGGCTGGCGGTCTATCAGGGTGAGCACACTCATACGCTACGGAATCTTGCAACGCTGACTTTTCACGCCAGAAGATTCGCTACGGGTGTCTGTCCGCAAGCTGTTCTGATTTGCAATAACGATTTCTGTTCTCCTGTCGCGAACCTCTCCGATGCTCCGGTGGACCTCCTGCTAGCGCAAGCCATACGAACCAAGACCGACATGGACCTATCCTCATTCCCGGTGCATACGGAGACCCGTACGCCGCTCACTTTAGTTCCATGCGTCTGTGGTGTCCGCAGCGTCCCAAGTACACCCCTGCATCCCCAGGCACTCTTCTCGATCACTTGGCCGACTGTGTTGTATTACGCAAGTCGCGAGCATATGTGACTGATCCAAGCCAGTGCATCGACATCTGGAATTGCAGCTTCGACGTACAAAGGACGTCTCAGTGGGGCATGTACGCCCGAAGTTTGCGAGACTTCTGCCGAGGGGACTTCTATGAAGCAGCTAAAGCTGAGTTCATTGGCAGACTTCGCCGCCTTGACCCCCTGAGCCTTACCCAATCTTCAGCATCGTATCTCTATGATTGCCACCGAACCCTACTTTCTCCGTCTGTTATGCGCAGGAGGATCGATCGGCTCGTCTTCGCATCTTCGCACATGCCTTACAAAGGTCAAGCGTGCCCTATACCGCCTATAGCGATGACGCGCGCATACATATTACCCTGCCTGTGCTCACGACTCCAAATGAGTCTACATCACGTATACCCTTCTTCGGGGCGGAGGCACTCCAGGTTCGCCTCCGCCAACCCATGCAGCTGATGCTAGCTGCGACGAATCAATCATGCCCACGGCATTTGCCGAAGGTCCCCTTGGTCGTTTCCACTATTTCGCAGCTTCACCGCGCCTGGAATCTACTATGACTGTGCACCATGTTGAGCCGAGGTCATGTCGCGCTCGGGAAGCTTTAACAGTCAAGAAGGTGTGTCCCGTGCCACATAACTTGCATTTAGTCTCATCGCCAGCCTGATTTCAGGGACACTGGATGCTTCTGCCGCTACCAGAAGTCAATACTGAATTCCTGTACAGTGTGAGCCGCCACCTAGGTCGCTGTTTCTCTACGGTAAGCGTCCATGCTACTCAGACTGCTGCGATCCTTTCTCAAAGCTGTCTTGAAGGCGGCGCTTTCTCGGGTTTCGCTCACCTCGGTCCTACTTCGCTAAGAGAAAAACAAACCCACTCAGGCTGTCGAATACAGAACATACTCCAAAGGCGGGTATCTTCAGTAATGTCTAGGGCTAGTGCGAGAGCAATCAGCCTATACTCGACAGTCGCATGTATACGCGCCCGAGTCCCGGTGCGAATGCGACGATATTCATTTTTGTGTCATCAATGAGTCC
Source organism: Peniophora sp. CBMAI 1063 (assembly GCA_900536885.1). NCBI lineage: Eukaryota > Fungi > Basidiomycota > Agaricomycetes > Russulales > Peniophoraceae > Peniophora > Peniophora sp. CBMAI 1063. The sequence goes on along the minus strand of UWZB01000823.1, from coordinate 357,918 downwards.
ACAGGCTATACCTCGGGCAGCGTCCCCGGCTTACATGCTAACTCATTCTAGACCATTCAGTTCTATGCCCTGCAAGCGAATTGAAACGTGAACACATGAGCCAGCAACCTTTCCCTGAGCGATCCACTTCGCGCCGCACCAAAACGATCATAGTGCCACCGCTGAGGGCGATTCTCGGATTCTCCATCTAGGAAAGCGATACCTTTCATGGCATAAGCGCGTCTCCGCCATTCTTGGACTGATCTGCACCTCGACCTGCTGACGTAGGCAGTCTTGTTCTATACACACCGGACATACAGTACCCCGGCAATGCTCGCCACTCTGAAGCTCACCCGCGTCCGTACGATGCGCCGTTTCTAGCATGAGCAAAGGCATCTAGATATGAGATTAGGTATGGACTGTTCCAATGCAGTCAGCCGTGACCGCACGTTGAGGGAGCTGATCTTGTCATAGCGGACAGATTCGCGAGGCTGTCGCGAGCGCCCAGAACGGTCCGCGACACGGAAAGGGGGCATTGCAGCATCCACATCCATACGTGGTTTATCGGTCTCCGAACGTAGCTTCACTCAATCGCGCGTGGTAGCACTCTAACCCGCTTCTGGATAGGCAGTGCGCCGAAGCAGATGGTGCGCAACCCTTGTAAGTCTGGATCATCGCCACTTCGTGTTCATCGGATCTGTCAACAGCTTATTCAAAGTCCGATACTGATGTGTTTGACAGGTGACGAGCATATAGAGACATTGAACGGCAGGTGGATGCGCGTTAGCTCCGGTCCGTCTCAACACTGACGCTCAGAACAAGGTTATGTGTGGCGTAGCGCTTCCGCCGGCAGTTGCAGGTCCTTATGTCACCCCTTCAACGTTGCAACGATCGTCGTCGACGATTGCTCGAAGAGGTTGGACAGCACCTACCGCAAGGCGACATACCATTTTTCATTCCGGGACCCTGAATGTCGGAAACGTGTTCAATGATTACTGGATGGGTACACCCTGGCGCTCTCGGAGGTCCACTAGCCTCTGTGTCGCAATTCGTCTGTATCCACGATATCGCTCGCGCGCTAGTTTATTCGTATGTAAGCGCACACAAAACCTTAACATACGCTTCCGATTTCACATTCGAAGGGATGCGATACTGATCCCTTGTTCGGCCATCATGCCCTAGATCTGAACTGGTCGGAAGCCGGACGCGAAAAGCTTGATACATGTTTGGGATAGTATGATCCTGCAGATTACCAAAAAGGACAGCTTAGGCAAGTGTCTTCCGGTCTCTTTCCGATTGTAGGAATGTAACATCTATGACTCTATTAGGCTCCTGTCGCTGTCCTCCAGCTTTCACACAGGAGTCGAGATCTTCTGCTTGTTGACGGTCCACCTTGTGGTCCACCCGACGAGCGCGGGTACGTTGTCGTTTACCGCTCCGATCCGTGAAAACGATATAGCCGCATTCAACAGCCCAGAACTTTTGTCCGTACGACTGAAACTCTTGACCATACAGGCATCGTTGGTCAGCGAGCCTCGCACCAATGAAATGCTCATTTCACTGTTACCCTGGGATATCCACGACACCAGCTCATCAGGATGCCTGCTCCGACGAACCGGTAGGCTACGCCCAGCCCCACACCCAATTCTGCGCGCGGCGACACCGTTCGCGTCAAGGTTGCACCTCGTCGGCGCCTCGCTCGACGTTCATATCTGCACAATTGTCTTGTCGTTCTCAGAGGTGGCTTAGCACCCGAGCAGGCGTTTCGACACGGAATGCGGCGTGCTGTCCAACGCTAACAATTTTCCAGAAGAGCCTTTAAGGGCCACCTATGCGGCTCTCTAGCGGAGCTGACAGGCTCCTCGTACAACCATACAGCTAGTGTCCGCAAGTGCTGCACGTCGCATATTATCCAATGGTCATCTTCTTATGCCACTATCAAGATCATGGTCTAATCTTCGCGATCGCATCGATCCGTCGGCGACGTGGCCCTTATTGCAAAGTTAGGGTTGCGGCGCTTGTAAATTGAAGGTACAGGGCCAGACGGATTAGTGCAGGATCGTGCTTCTGACGCCAGCGCGGACGCAAATTCTAATCCGGATACGGCGTTGACTGCGACTTTGCATATCACGGTTTGGACACCTCCCACGATCATCCGATTCACTCCAACGGCCGCAAGCATCGCTCAGCCATACGCCTCAGGCCTTGGGCCTCCTCACGCCCGATGAATGCACGATAAGCACCTCGCAATGGGGCCGTGTTCGTCCTTGAAATGTTTCGTGCCTCATTGATCCAGTCGTCCTTGCTTCCCGTTCACATCGTATCCAAAGCAACAATAAGCGACAGTACGGTATTCAGCGGCTCAGGTTGTCAGCCCGAATCGGCGGCGGCGGCCGGCACGCGGGTGTGCGGGCCAGCTGGACCAAGCATATGCAGAGCTATGCAAAGCCATCTTCTGTACTCATGTGTGTATAGGCGATGTCGCCTTTCTGCACTTCCGCAGAGATCCGCAAGCTTCTCCTCATCCCTTAATTGATGATCTAGATCTCTCAGCGGTCCAGGCATCCGACAACGTTGCCATCGCCGCCGTCGGGTCACGTATCCACCAAGGATGTGCCTTTGCGGGTAACGCACATCGTTGCTCCTTCTGCGCTGTCTCGAAGCCGCTCGCGAGTGGTGCGGCCAGCTAAGTCGCTCTGATTCGTGCCCTCGGACGCAGCAACGACCGGCTGGCATCTTCCAATCCCCTAGGTATTCTCTTGCCGAATGCATCTATTACCTTGACAGCAGAGTACGATAGCGGCGACCTTTCGGTGCCGCTTGGGGCGCCGATATCCTCGGCCTTTCGGCGAAATAGTATTGGCAGAAGCGTCAGTGAGCGGGGCTTCGTGCGGTACGTGCTTCAAAGCGTGATCGTTGCTCTACTCATAATCGGCCATCGGGCGCAGCGCACGCATGGCACTGCTGTCGCCCGCGAGTCGTTCTACGCCAGTTTCAAACACCTGCTATTGCTACATACTGTGCTATTGTGCATAGCTACTTCTGCTGGATGTGCTGCTGCCCTTGGTGATCTTTGTCGGCCGCGCAACTGCAAGGACACCGGGTTGATTTGAATGGCCGGCTTTGACACTCCGATCCCTATGGCAGTTGCAAATAGTCGACTGCATTACCATCTCATTGGCCATTCGCTGGACTGGGACCATCACTTTCCTTGCTGCGCAGAAAAGTATGACGATGCGCGCCGCGATGACAGGTGGAAACAGGTGGAGATCATTGGTAAAGACCGGGACGCTGGGTAGTCCGCATTTGGATCCTGTGGGACGTTGCACGACTTGTCATGAGCACGATTCGGATGTTCCGCGACGAGTTCTATATACAAACAAAGGCTTCATGTACGACGACAGTTTGACTTTGACTTGCGTCTGCGCTCACGTCATATGGATACGGGTTGCGACCTGCTGAGGTTCATACCTCCTCACCCACATACACTCGAACAGTCTTGCGGAGTTCTGACTGGTGGGTAAGTTTGTAGTGAACTTCCGAGGCTCTTTGACGCTCCTATCCTCGCTCGGGCAAGGCGGCTGCAATCTGTCAGGCTCGGCTTCTGGCCCTGTGTTCTAACGAGGTTTCGGGACGCATGTCCGCCTCTTAGAGCGCTCGATCCGTGGATGCGCTCGCCCTGCGATGACTGCCAGAACGGCGTCTGAAAGCATTGAAGGGGATGTGCTCCGATGTCGTACGAGACTGAATGGATTTTGAGCGCCGTCGCCGGTTCTGTGAAGTACACACGGCGTTCTCATGTTCTCAAGCTCAGGCTCAATGAACACTCCAGCTGACAGTGACGCACCTCCGTCTTGAGACTCTTGAGAGTATACAGAGCTCTCAACCGGTTCTCGAGGACTAGTGCCCGGTAAGTTGGAGGTCTCATCATCCACTCGGAGATACAGATCTTGTATGGTCCATGTTCCAATCGTCATCGAGATCTTGGAGCTCAGCCGGCGGATGCTGCGGTCCAGATATCCAGTTATTGAAGCCCTGCTTGCTGACCGTCAGTTTACGTGTGACCGGTATCACCATCAGGTCGTGGCAGCAACGTCGGTGGGCCCTTGCGCTACGGCCTCTGGAAAACGGTGGAAACTGTCAGGGATCAATCGTGGATATTGTGTTATGTTGTACAAAGTGTGAGGTAGGGTATCCGGTCATTACTATCGTCACAATCATCGGGGAGGGGGTGTCCTTGCCGTTCACCGAGAGCATCACCCAATATGACGACACGTACAAAACACAGCGAACGAGTAGCGAAGCGACATGTGTAGTAACAAAAACTTAAACACTCGTGAGACCAAGGAAATCCTATCGGTTGTCATACGACGTCATGCGAGGAATAGAGAAATAGGGAGGTAAGGCCAAGTCCAAGTTGCGAGGTACGCTAGGGCGCCCAGCGGCCCGGCCTGCGCAGAGGCTTATCACGCGGAGCGTCTGTGCGGGTATGGAGGCGGCGAACTCGCCATGGCAAGGGGTGACTGTGCGTAGTGTGAAGCGCCGCCAGCTGGGCTCGTGCCGCGACTGTGCGAGACGGATAACTGTTTGAGGTAGTGAATGTCCGTCGGATCCCGTGGAGGCGGGGCAATCGACTCGAGGTACTCGAGGGGCACGAGGCCAGGTGCGGCTGGTAGTACTTGGCCGTGAGAGACGCTCTGACTAGGATGAGGGTAGGCTGGGTAGGGCGGAGGCTGAGCACTGTAATGGCGTGGTGCGCCATCTGCTGTCCGAGGATGCCCCGGGTAAGGCTGGGACAGGTGGACGATGGGGTGGTGGGGTGGCTGATGCGGCGGTGGCGAATGGTCGAAGGGTGCAGGCGTACGACGTCGTGTATTTGGGGCTTCCCGCTCAGATTGTGCTGTAGAAGGGAAAATGGTGTACAAAGCGCCTGAGCCTGACGTTTGGGCGAAAGACTGCTCGGAGGAGGGCCCGATGATCTGGCCCATGCTGCGTTTGATGTCCTCCTTCTTGCCTTTCACAGCACGGGCACTGCGAAACAGGTTTTCGGGCACGTTGAGACCGCCGACGTTGGGAAGTTCGTCTACTTTACCCAGACTGTCGATCGTGCGTTGATTGAAGTAAGCGGCTATGTCATTTTCAGCACACATGCGTGGAAATGAACGCGGAAAACACGTACTCAGATGCCATTTCCGCGTAATTTCGTGAGGATGATCCTCAGGCAAGGAGACGTACACGCTGAACGTTTGCTTGATTAGCTTGTCGCTTTCGTGCATAGGGCGTGTGGTCTTCTTTCTGCTAGGCATGTCGCCGGTGAGAAATGGGTAAGGAAACGTGGAGAACAAGGGCTTACCCGTTCGCGGATGAAGTGCGCTCGTTGCCTTGTGGGTCGCGCTGATAGTAGAAAAGGAATTCCTACAAGCAACCCAAACGTCAGTAGCAACGAGTACAAGCGGCGTTCCCGCGCTTACCTCGCGAATCCGGGACGGGCCCCAAGACATGCCGTCCGTCCTAGAGATGAATCATGAGCACAAACGCGGGGAACGAAGAATGCAGAAGCCAATCACCATCGCTCCATACTCAGGCCGCCAGAGTCAGACGTAGTAGCGCTGCGATCTTCCCAGACATAGACATGTCCGGGCTCGATGGCCTTGCGCTCATCGGCATCGAGGCGACGGGTTAGAAGCGTCAAGATGCCGCGAGCGACGCCGTAAAAAACGAGCATGGCATCTTGGGCGGTGCGGATGCGAACACCCTCGAGAGTGGGTTGTTGTTTGTAGCGGGGAGGCATGGTAATCGAGGAAAAATACGTGTCCCGGACAAACGAGGGGGAAAGGAGGAGTGCACGGAGACTGACCCGGGTGGTGTATATGTATCGGGCTCAACAGCCGCAGCGTCTCTGGCCCAGGGACACGAGATAAAAGGTTCCGGCCACAAGCTCTAAATTGACTTCGCGCCCTGCGACCCTATATGGATTCATTAAGCGACCGGGAACAACAAGGGGATAAGGGCGCTTTCCTGGAAGGTTTACCATCAAAGCGACCGGATTTGCAGAGCGGGCCGGATATGGAAGTAACAGTTCTAGTGCACATCGAAGCGGAGTCCCAATTCACTTGGTGGCCACAGTCCCGGGAGATGTGCAGGCATCTGTCCGATGTGAGCAAGCGTAAGCCCGTTTGTCGTCTATCCTGCCCACGCGGAAGCGGGGAACTCGGGCCACCTGAGGTATCCTGCGAGACCGAGTCCGTGCACGATCGAACGCCGACCATAATCGTGATCGTGCGCGTGGTGAGACTCGCGATCCGACGACTGCGAGCCGCGTCAATCTGCTACCGCGGTGGAAGGGGCGGTGGAAGGGACGTTCCCTGCTGTGTTCCTGTGTGAGCGCTCTTGACAACCAGCTGCCCCACGGCCGACGCCGACATCAGCCATATACACGTGCCCATCAGTCCTTCCGCAGCGCGGCCACGATGCCCATCATAAAGTAAGGTCCCCCCAAAGGCGTCTTTGAAAGCGCAAATCTGAGATCCTTTGCCTCCGAGGCCCCGAAGCGCTTCCATCCGCACAAAGTTTAATCTGTACCCGGAGACAGGCCGAGACCGGCGCATAACGCCTCGCCAGCTGCCCGCACCTGTACAAGACACACCGTACAGAATGCGCCCGTGGCCGACGCGCGCACAACTCGATCGTATACAATGGGTCAAGCTCGCACACTGAAGCTTAGACGCGCGAGCCTCGGCCGTAACATTTAGCGCGCAGTTGCCATCGGCGCCCCGATGCTTTTTCCATACACGGCCGGCCTTGTGATAATGACGTCCCCGATCCCACGTACCAGCGTGGCCGCGGAAGCATAATCCGCAACCGCGTCTGTTACGGACAAGTTGATTGGGTGGCGCGGTAGTCCGCGATTATGAAAGGGCGGTCGCCGGCGGTAGGTGAATAGAAGAAAAGCGGTGATTGAGTAGGAGGGGTGGTAAAGATTCAAATGCTCAGGAGGAGCAAAGCTATTCGACGATATGATCTACGAGTCGTCATCGTTAGGTACCGTCCCAAAGCCATGACAGCCGGAGGAAAATAACGCGCCTTGTAAAGGTAGTACCACCGGTCGATCATCAGGAATCTCGGCGTAGTGCATGCGATCGTCGAATAGATAACGCACACGCAACGTTTTCGCACAAGAAGGCGCAGGGTCATAGAAACCTGGCAAGCCCGACTGGGAATGGTGGTCAAAGGTCGGCTGGAGAAGAGGCAATCAGAGTGTAAAACGCACCTTGCGGCGGTGGACGGGGATGTACAATTGACTCTTATGGACCAGTGATTGCAATGGAACCGTTACGTCTATCATCAGAGCCCTGGCGTCGGCTGTCGAGTCCGTGGGACCGTAATAGCCCTCCAAGACAACCAGACCTGTTATGCAATCAGCATGTCAGAAAAGGAAGAACGCGACGTCGCAGCGCATCATACCGCCGATGGCCTTCTCAGCTTGCATGTGTTTGCGCGCGGTATCTTTGAGTAAAGCAATCGTATTCTCAACTTCGCGATGAGTATTCGACTGCTCTTCCTCAAAGGCCTGCTTGGCTGCACGGAAAAACCTGGGATCAAAAGGGTCAATAGAAGCGCTGCAGGGTTTGAAAGGGCAACATACTCTTTGCGTCGCCGCCGCTGCCGAGGCCGAACGAAGAAGTGGTAGAAGAGGACCGATGCAGTGGCTGGGACCGCGGTCGCAAGCGCGACAACGGAAGGGTCATACTCGTCCGTTAGGTTCAACGGGACCACTAGTCGTTGCCCAAGACAGCATACTCTATAGGTACCACGGGTCAGTCACCGATGGCGGAACCGAGCAATATGCGACCTACTCCAGGCCAAGCTCGACGCCACCGCGACTGAAAGTTACCGACGACGTCAGGCCGTTGTATTTGTCGCCCCATGCACCTGTCAATACGCCCGCGAGGCCACCCAGTCCAAGCTGCAGATCCGCTTTGACTTCGGTAGAGAGCTTGGCGTATACAATGCCCCAACCGGCCCTGAACCCTGACTGAATGCCAGCAAGACTGAAGCCCAAACGCCGCCGGAACACGACGAAGGCGGCGCCTACATCAGCACCTTCTCCCGGCTCTACTATGTTTGGAAGATAGTCGGAGAGTTTCCAGAGAGAAGGGGTGATGAACTCGAGCGCTACTGAAGGCTTCTCCCCGGTCGAGATCACGACCACGCCGGTCGTCGGGGATGTTTGGAATATTTGGCGCGCATAAGTAAGCGTTATCCCAGGCAATGAGAAATTAGGCGGAGTGTAGATGGTAGTTTGGGCGTTGATGCTGCCGATTTCGGAATCGTTGTAGTCGGCCTTTAGCGTGAGGAGTGGTGGGTTCAACAAATGGAGTAATGAAATGGTGCCCTGGTAAGCGAGCGTCAGACTTAGCACAGATCTAATGGCGAGCGCTCATACCGAGAATGCGAACTGAGGTGATAGCTGGTACCTTGCTGTCCCAAAGGACATCAAGGTGCCGCGCGAGTTGATCGTGGCGGACCCGTTCAATCGTAGCTTCTCTGAGACATCATGCTGTCGGAACTGTCAGACATTGCAGCAAAGGTAAGAGGAGTCAACGTACCTGTACTGTATGTCGAAGAGAGAATGACTTCATATGGACGCCGTCAATTCGCTCTCTGAGGTCTCCGATCCAGCTGCGCCTGGACGGGCCCTTCGTAAGACTCTGTGCATTCAATACTAGTCGCAGAGTCCCGCGTGGTCGAATCTCGTTCTCCATTTCATCCCTCCGCCGATCCCTCTCCGCCATGGACAAGGCCCTCCGAAGCTTGAAGGGTATTAGACTCGTAAATACACGAAGTGATGTCGGGATGTATGTACCTCTTCGTCCGACTTCGAGCGCCAGTCCTTCGGCCAGTCCTTACGCAGGCCGTCATAGCCTGACATATCCGATAGGTCATCATATGAAGGGTGATGCAGAAGTAGTGATACGCGCCATAGACGTCGTAGACCGCGCTACACGGGGGTCAGAAGGCGTTTGAGATTGAAGCTCAGAGCTTCAGCGTACCGTGTAAAGTGATTTGAAAGCACTGTGCGAGCTTAGTAACGGAATGGAAATCCCTTGAGCGCTGTTCCGCACCTTCATACGCCTTTTGTATTTCTAGGAAGCGCCGCGCAGCAGTTTCCCTCGTCTTGTCATCGCGTTGCTTGTCCGGGTGGAAGACGAGTGAGAGAGACCTGTAACGCTCCCGGATTTCATTGTCGGAAGCGGTGCGCGGGAGGTTGAGAACAGCGCTGGCCAGCCGCAGCGTCAGGATCGCAGGACATATACACAACCGTGGGCACAGCGCACTAGAGAAAGTCTGGGTCACTCGAGAGGGTCGTGGACAGCTCTTCCGGCTCGGGCACACTCATAAACAAGACGTATATGGAATAAAAGAACGACTAGTTGATATCCAGATTGACGGAGGACGAAGTAGGAGTCCAAGTTGCCCGACCCGAAAGTCGAACGCGTCGCGCGAGACCTCGACGCGTTTCACGCGTCACACCGGGCCGTGGTAACCGTGTGCACTTCTTGTCTCCGCCCGCCACGACCGTGATATTAGCTACAGCTGCCTTTGGGCATTTTCCGTCTCTGTGTGAGCATCGTGTTCGATGCCGCGTTTGAACTTTGCGACCGACGAGGCATCTCTGCTAAAGGCCTATAAACTCTCGACTTTGGCCCCGACGTGCGTGTTTCGGTTCCGTACGTGGTAGTGACGTGACCAACGTGGTACTACAAGAGAATGGGAGGAAGTAGAGCACGAAGAAATAATCGCTACCGATCTCGCTAGTCCGACAGGCAGCAGCTTTGACGGAGAGCGAGACTTGAGCGATCCCCTAGGACTGGGGGCACACATGGAGTGCGTGTTAGCTCATGTCCGCCTTCCAAAGTCTTATGTTTCACCAGCTTGAAGAATATGGATATGGAGTCTCGTACGACCTCCGCCGCTTGATCTCACCAACCCCTCCTGACCCCGCCTTAGGAGCCCAGGTGCTCATAGCCTCCAAATCCTTTGATCCTAAAGCTTTCCTTGCGACCGTTCATCCCAATGCGTCGTATCAGGATCTGAACGCAGGCATAGCGCATCTGCGCTCGTCGGTTGAATCTCGTTCGGAGGCTATTCGCGTGCTGGTTGAAGAGAACTTCGACCGGTTTGTGGCCGTGAAAGCTTCGACTGACGGTGAGCCGATCGGGACCATAATCGGCACAAGCAATCACTAAGCAATCGTAGCTCTTTATGCGGAGATGCGCGACGGATTGCTATCCGATGAGAGCGACTATGCGTCTAGGCCCTTGCGAGATCAACTCAAGCGTATGTGCACCTCTTCATGTCTGTGGAGCCGCCGTGAACATTCATCGCAGAGGCTGCGACCAAGGCCAATCAGGTCTACCTTCCAGTACTCGAGAATGCGACCAAAGCTCAGAGGTTGCGGACCACTCTCGGCGTGTTCGATCGTTCGAAGTTCTTCTTCAACTTACCGGCTCAATTGCTTGAGTACATGCAGGCGGTGGGTGCACTCGAACCTTGCCTCCATCCGCCTCACGAACAAGGCATAGGGGCGTTATGACGCTGCGATGCGTGATTACAAGAAAGGAAAGTTCCTCTTAGAGTCCCGCCCGGGACAACTGTTACCCCTTCCAGCTGGGAAAGACACCGCACTCGCGGAGAAGCAGCAGAAGCGCATCCTTGACAAGGTTTGGGGCACCGTGGAGAAAACGATGGGCGAGCTACGTGCATCGCTTCTCAATCAGCTAAAGAACCCGGCGCGTGCGGTCGAGGAGCAGGAGAAGACGCTCGAGTGAGTCGTTCTCATCTTATCGGGGCTCCGCTGAGATGGTAATCCTTTTACAGGATCCTTCTCGAGCTGAATCTGCAGGATGACCCGGTCTGGACATATCTTGACGCCCAACACAAATATATCCTCGAGCAGCTGCGCAAGGTCTTCTTAACTTCAATCACGGCTATACAGAGTAAGCTCCCTAACCTCCGCAGTATGGTCGGACTCACATTCAATGATGCGTAGAGAAACAAGCGAAGCTGAATGAAGATGCGGACTCATTGCCCAGCATACCGGTACAACTGCAGGCTTGCATGACTGCTCTTAAAACCACGCAAGCCGAGAATGTCATCGGTACGTCCAAAAGCCGCTCTTGTCCCGCCCGTCCCTTGCTTGCCTTTCCCAGATTGAATACTCATCCACAATTGAAGCGAAAGGTCGCGGTCACGAAGTATGGCAGGCGATCGTCGATATGGTCAAATCGCTATCCGAGTCGATGATGTCCACGCTCCCGAACTTCTGGCGGATAGCAAAGGCGCACATGGACGGCAAATACCGACGTGCTGGCGCGTCATCGTCGCGGCGGAGCCCGACCCAGGTGCGCACGATGGCACTTGACATCGTGCGCCTGCACATTTCCCTAGTGTCCGAGTTCTTCGTCTTCACGGACATGGCCGTCCGTAGTCCGGGCTTCTCGGACAATACACCTGCGAACATGCCTGACGCCAGCAACTCTCTCACAACGGCGCACTTCCTCGTACGCGCGCTTGGGGAGCTACTTGAGAGTGTGAATGAGGTCAATGCGCTCGAAATCTCGAGCGAAGTCAGCGCCAGCCTGAAGGCCTTCGTAGAGAGCGCACGTTGGCGCTTTGAGGACGTCCTCACGATGGCGTGGTTGCGCGGTTCGCATAATTTCTTCAACTCCGCCTTACTCTGCTGAACGGTTCATCCAGATGCCAAGCTCTTCCACCATCTCGAGTCCTGGGTCGCGTCCTCGACTGAAGACTACACGACTGCATACCTCGGGGATATCATGGTCTTTCAGAAGCAGCAGACTACCACCGCGTTCAAGCTCGCGGGCGGTGTGGATATCTCCGCTTCTGCGTCCAAACTTGGTAAACAGTACCCCGTGGCGAGCGAGTTCGTTACGAAGATCAACAAAGCTTTTCTGGACTCGCTGTATTCCATGCTGGACGGATTGGAGCACCTGGCCGCGGATCCTGCACCTGAGCTCGAGCAGGCGGCTCCGGTCGCGGGAATTGCATCAGCCGGAGACGCGGTCCCACAGACCGCGAGTGCAAGCGCCAATTTGCTTGAGATGCTTGACATCACCGATAGCGTACGCCGTTCGCTTCAGTTGTCTTTTCGAAGGAATCTTCATCTTACGATACCGTCAGGCAAACCGGACACTCATCGTCATCTCGAACGTCGGCTACCTGAAGCGTGTCCAGATACCCCTGATGTTCGCTCAACTTGAAGCTGCATTCAACATCAACCTCGATCACGACCGCCAGACACTCGTCGCGCATGTCACCGAGCTCGACACGAAGCTGTTCAACGGTTTCGTTGCACCTAAGGCCGCCCTCGTGTGTGATCGCCTACGCCGCGGTATACTCGATCCTGCCATGGACTGGTACAAGACGCCACCTCCGCGCGACGTGCGGCCGTACATGTACGAGACGCTTATGCTTCTCGTTGGTGTACACGCCCAAGTGACGGGCGTTGCACCCCCTCTTCTTGAGCGCACCTTCCACGCCATCATCGAGGAGCTCTTCGCGGCAGCGCTCCGATGCTTCCAACAGATCCCAAGGCTGAGTATGGGTGGCATGCTCTGCGTACGTCTTGGCCCTTTTTTATCGCTTCCTGACTGATTTCTGTGTTTAGGCGACACTTGAGGTGGAGTTCATGAATCAGATCTTAACGCAATACGTAACGCCGGCGGCGAGTGAGACACTCAAAGGTCTGTATACGGAGATCAGCAAGAGCTACCGCAAGCCAGCCCCCGGAGAGGAGAAAGATCTTCAGGAACAGCTTACAGTACGTATATGGAACATCTTCTGTAAGCGATTGGCTGATGACTGCGTTACAGGCTGTTCGGCGCACTCTTGTTGAGAAGAAGCGCGCAACTGGCTTGGAGTTTCTCTGCTTCCGCGCCAATAAGACGGAGAAAGACCGTGAGCGCGAACGTGAAGCCCGTAGGGAGCGTGAGCGACAGCAGAGCGAGACCGGTAGCGCTACTGGGGATAGGTCGCGTACACCTGCAAGAGATCGGGAAAGACCTGATAGGAGCGCCGCGGCGACGCCAACCAGGGAACGGCGCCGGCCCGCACCTTGACACTGTCCGGATGATTATAGTATGTAGTATTATTGGATGGATTGGATCGGAAGACTAGATGCGGTGGATATATCCGAGCGTCCGTGAGGTCACTACTGTCCGTGTCCCGCATATGAACTACTCGTCTGCCTCCTAATCTCGTCATGAAGGTCGTGGGTATCATAATCCGATGGCTAAAGTAATAGATCGACAAGAATCGTGATGATGCCGAGGCAAATCTCGACCACGATGAGCCAGATGACAATCTTTTCTAGGAGCTCAGAGTGCCGACTGCCGACGCTCTCCTTGAGCAGCGACAACATATCCTGCAGAACCTCCACCCGTGTGTCGAGTAGCTGGATACGTTGTGGGATCTCGAGGTAGCTCCTCGCAGCGTCGTATAGAGGTTGCAAGTCTGGATATGTCTAGAGGGCAACCTATGAGACGAGGGACGAAGGACTTGAACGAGACGAACGTACCCAAAATACCTCTGGGGAATCGAGCACTGAGCCAACGGCCGCGATATTGCCCCGCAGAAGAAAAACCTCGCCCATTTTCATCATGATCTCTGCAGGCAGCGTGAGTGGACGATGCCGGGCTTTCAAAACAGGCGAATCCCGACCTTTATGTGAGAGGTTAATCTTGCCCGTCTCGCTAATGATCTCTGGATAGTCTTTTGTCTCTTCAATTGTGGTTGAGATGTGTTCTTCGAACTGTCAGATAGCTCGTCAGCATCTGCGGAGCCCATTCACACGATGGATGCAGACCAGAGATATCTTGACGGATTGTGCCAATGCATGAGATAGCGAGAGTTTGGTCCTACATATGCCAATGTCAGCGACTGGCGGACAGGATGTGGATGGTGCACATACATGTAACTTGAACCTTTTCGTAGAGTGATGACGTCGTTATATATCCTGCGATGAATGCTCGGTCAGAGCAGCTCTGCCAAAGCATCATGACAAGACCCACCGACTATAGTTCGCGTAGTAGAAGTTCAGATCCTCCATCTCGACATCCGAGGGTCCTGTCTGTTGTCAGCCATATTCACATCGCACAGGCGCCCATCATACCTAATTTGTCAACCTCAAAGCGCTTCCTGAACGAGATTGCGTCAGTGCCACAGCTACTAGACAGACGAATAGCACTCACAAAGACGACAAGAATCTCTTCTCCTGCGCTTCCGACATGCCCCAAATGACAACCGTCCCATATTTGAACAAGAATATCTCCGCAAGCCCGTCTTCGCTCTGCGTATCGAACTTGCTCCTCTTCTTTCCCGCGTTTCCCGCGACTAACTCCGGTACACCCAGCAAATCGGCTTCTTCGCCCTCGCCGTGGCAATTCCGCTCATGACTCTCCGACGTATGCGCCCATTTGACCTTCGATGTTCGTGGATTCTCGGGTTCGGAGACCGGCTCGTAACGGTAAGGCGTGTAGATGACCTCGTCGATGATGCGTGGGTCGGTTCCGTAGGCACTCTGACGAGCTTTGAAGAACTTCATCAAGTCGTCAAAACGGTATTCACTGTTCACGTCGACGCCGTTAGAAGCCGAAAGTAATGGAGCGAAGAGATGAACAGACCTGGCCGTGCAATACGCGGTCACTCGCGGTAGACTCTTCGCTTTCTTCTTCGTAAGCCGGAGTGCATCTCTGCGGGCTGTCCCAGCCGGAATGCGCGCTATTTGAGCATACGACTGGTCTAAACTTCAGCTTCGTCGCGTCTATTCAAGCACAATGCAATACGTACTTTGACGTCCTCAGCGTCGGCATCTTCCGTCTCCTCCTCCTCGTCTGTGGATGCGCTGCCCTCTGTACTGGCAGCGCCTTTGTCCTTGGCGGGCGCTAATAGTTCGCGCTTGGCCGTAGGTACAGGTGCGGGTTCTGGGTGCTCGGGCAAGACCTTGAGTTTGCCCGCAACTTTTGTTGAGCGATTTGCGCCCCGGGCTTTCGTGTCGTCATTCGAACTCGAAGGTTGCCTGAGCGGCAGTTTCGGAGATGGCGCCGACATACAGTAGAATGAGTCGCTGGAGGAGTGTAGCGAGGTGGACGCGAAGAGCAACGAATGGACAGACATGTTGTCATTGATGCGCTCTCGAACGCGATGGACCGGGCCGTAAAGCCGGAAACCCCTTTCTGCCGCGAGGCGCCACAACTGGCGGTGTACCTTTGACTGCCGCGGTCGCACAAGTGCCCCTTCTAATCACCCAGGACTAGCAACGTGAGGTAAAGTATGGTCCAGACGGGAAGCACGCTGCGCCTGCATTATGATAGAGAACATTGTAATCTACTAGTTACGAAGTAAGTACATGGTGATACCACTAGGCTCCGACATCGTATGATCTGCTCATCATGGCCAAAACCCGCGGCAAACATAGCTCTTGTTGACCCTGCAAACTCATGAGGAGAAGCAGTATGTATAAAGCCAATGCAAAGTCGAAATCTGAAACGCTGTAGGGCGATGTGCGCCGGCCGGGTTGATTATGCTAGTGTAAGCCTGTAAGGGCGGTGGCGGCAAGCCCCCGCGCAAGGGCAGCCGGGAAGGCTTGTTTTCCGTCTCCTTTCTCGATCCCACGCACCAGAACTGTGCGGCTATGGGCCCCATGTCAGGTAAATTCACCACCTTCCGAAACTGTGGTGAATCCGGAATGGCAGCCCGCGGGGAAGTGCGACAGTGACGCGAACCAGAGCTAAAGTGTACCAGCGCTGTATACGGAGTTTGCGCACACTACTCGCACACTCTCTCGGGCACATTGTAGTTCCATCGGGTGGATACTGATTCTTACGCCTATGCCGTATTGATAACGGTGAAGGAAGATCGTCGTGGAGCGCATTGAGACTGGTAAGAGTGTAAGCCAAGGATTCAGATATCAGTGCACTAAACGTTTCACCCGCTGAATGACTATCAGCGATCCGGCGCCATACTGTGTTGCCTGCCGGGTCGGCGCATTCGAAGCAACGAGATGGTATACTTATCTTCCTTCAATGACATGAAGCAGTCTCAGCAACTTTGTCGTCGGCCGGGCGGATGATTGTTAGCTAGGGTCCTTCTGGATCGGGCGAAGGTTCGCAGCTGGCAATGACCAATTGATATCTTCGCAGTCTAGGCTCTCTCTATTTAGTCTAAGGATAGAGAGTTCGCGATCGCTCCCCCCCTTATAGAACAGCAGAGGTAAACGGTATCGAAGCGCGTGGAAGGCGCTGTGAACGGAGCGTGACCGGCCGCCTCCACGGGTGCCTGGTTGACCGGTTGAGGGCGGCTCCGTCTTGTACGGTTCGTCACATCCTAGGACGGACACAAGGACATTCGTTCTCCCTTTGCATATGTGAACCAACAAGAACCCAATGACGGCTACAAGGCATGTCTCAAATGACACCTAGTTTAGATCAGGCCCTCCAAGTACGGCCGAGCTTGAGCTTGAGCATTCATGGACAGGTCCCGAAGAGCGAGTGGTGTTACAGTCGCAATCAAGCATGGGAGTCGTGTTCCATGAGTCGCTCGTAGATTGGATAGACCCGATTTGACCGTGGCAGAGATAGCTAGAAGGCGCGCGCAACCCTCCAGCTGTAGCGAAGTCTCTCTGGACGTAAATTCCACCCCTTGTGTGAGTCCGGTCCTAGCGATTGTCATAGCATAGCATTGCATGGGTGCGATTCGAGAAGACAGTGAGCGCCGAAAGCAAGCTACCGTCCGCGAACCTCCGACAAGCGCCGCGGAACCGAACACATTTCACACGCCACTCGGTACGCCGGCTTGAACCTTGACTGCCATGATCACTCATAGTGGCTACGCAGGTGAGACTAGCACAACCCAGTAGCTATGCGGCGATGTCGTACAGATACTTACTATGTGCATCGCGTCATCTCATCGGATCCGCCAATCCTGAAGACGCACGTTAGTCCGTTCTGGCCAGGTGTACATCGAACATGCATATTGCCTTTTCCGGGTCACCGTAAACCCTGCGAGTCTCTCATGCTCAGTATCTTACATACACTGCCCGTACTCAAAGTACGTCAAATCGATCACGCCTGAGAGTTTCGTCATGGCCACGCATTGAATAAGCGGGTACTAGCAGGTACTATCTCAATGATCTTCGTGTCCTGCAATCGTTCTCAACGGTCCTCTTCCCAGTGACTTCCGCACCTCTCACAGCATCTTGGAGAAGGTCCTCATACGTCTGATACGCTCGTCTAGGGTATACTCAGGGACTGGGGGGTGGGCAACCTTAAAGTCTGCCATGTGTACTCATTGGTAGCGGGCCGCAACAACTGACATCGCTATCGCTCTAGGCACTGAGACAAATTCGTCGATCTGACATATTCCCATGTATTTTGTTACCTGAGCGTGCCCTGTATTGATTACTGATCTCACTATAAAGTGTATCCCTCTATCATTGTGCTTAGGCGGCCTTGGTCACTAGGGTCCGAAGGTTGAAAAGGCGCTGAGTTGGCTCGGATGAGGCAGGAAGGAGGAACCATGTACCCGTATACCCAGATGCGTGAAGACGCTAAGACAGGTATGGTCATAGCATACTGCCGCAGAGATGGCGTAGTTACAAGCCGAGGTGAACAAAGGGAGAATATGGCAAGCCTTCGCGCGGCTCGGATATCCGGACCGATTCTCCGAGCGCGACCGTGAACCCTCGTGAACCGCAGCTGTTGTGGTCTCTGATCTTCACCACCACGATATCAACCAGAGCTCCGACCTTTCTTTAGCTTCAATACAAAGTTGCATTCAACATTCGTGCTGTATGGTGATAGTCCACATGTGCCATAGACCTGAGTCGAGCCTTCGCGCTTCGCGAAGCATACGTGGCCTGCTGTATCTTGCCGACTTAAGGGCGCCGACGCGGCAACATGACAAGCATCCCCGGCAAAATCACTCCGTGTACGCGCACTGTCTTACAGCAAACATATAGTGTCATGGGCGCTCCGATCAATGTTCTTCGAGCGGGTACAATCGAGGATGCTTGGCTGTTGCACAGCATTGAAGTTCGACGGTTCCATTCGTTAAGACGGTGACTCAACGGCGACTCTCCTTCCAACCACCACCAGTACGAGTCTCGATGATGTCCTCCGACGAAGAGGAGCGACTTATGACTACTCGGGTCTCGAAGAGGCAACGGCGCGGGGCTGCGTGCGATATGTACAGTTCCTCCCTCTCGTTGATTGGCGGGTGCCACACGATAATTAACGCAGTTCATCATCACAGGTGTCGCAAACGGAAGCGTATGTGACTGAAATCATCTGGTACGATGCTTCTATTGATGGCGCGGCGCGGATGCGGATGTAGTCAAGTGTGCGTTAGGTGTACCTGGCTGCCAGCGCACATGCTCACAGACGCGACGATAGGCGACGGGAAGCAGGCGAGCTCTGAGAAGTGTACGAACTGCAGAGATCACAGATGGAGTAGGTCATTCGCGTAGATACGCAACTCCAACTCATATGCAGTAGATTGCACATTCTACAATGCACCTGGAAAGGTACGTCTCGAGACTTGAAGAGCAATCATGCGTACTCATCTAGACGACAGAAAGTGTCACCCGGGTAAGGCGATCCATCTCTGAACATGCACGCTCCGTCTTACACCACGTAGGTACATAGAAGCCCTCGAACTCAAAGTGCAGAGGTTGCAAGGCCTCATAAACCGGGTCAGTCCAAGTATAGCCTTGACACACAATCGTCTGACGGTTTCCTGTATAGTTGCTCCCGGGGCGAGACTTCACATATGAAGTAGGCTTCGAGTTGACTCGCGATAATTGGATGCTTCCTGGTGTTTGTGGCGCCTCGGAACTCGGCCAACCCAGTGCTTTCGTCGTAGAGCCCACTTCCTCGGCCTTCAGCGCGAGACACACTCCAGATACCGCTCCATCAAGCGCACTCTCAGTGATGCCCTCTGGTCATGCAACCCCGGAGACACCCATGTCAGACAACGAATTCTCTTCGGACGAGGACCGCCGTCACCCACCCATCAAGTTACAGCACTTACGCGGCGTGTCGCAATGGGTCTCGTGGTCGCATTATATTACCCATTACCTTGGCAAATCTCTCAGCACCGGACTCATCAAGACAGCTTTGGAGATGTGCAGAGAGCTTATGCCCGGTATTCCGACCAATGACGTTCTTCGCTTCCGCTCGAAGGTTTGGGACCGACCAGATGTATGCAGCTCTACTTTCCGAATGCAATTGAAGCTGACCAAGCTCTACCAGTGGTTGAACGGCCTCGGCGATACAACTTTGCAACGGTCTTTTCACTTTCCCGATCGCGATGTTCTGGACCAACTTGTCGAGCTCTACTTCGCAAACTATCACATCATTGTGCCCATTCTCCATCGGCCTACTTTCGAAGAAGACCTACGTTCCAACCTTCATCTTCATGACCGTACATTCGGCACCGTCGTGCTCCTGGTCTGCGCTTTGGGGTCACGATGGGCGCGCGATCCTCGCGTCCTCGAGACGGGCGATACCACGTGGCTATCTGCAGGATGGAAATGGTTCATCCAATGTCGAGTCCTCGATGATGCCGCGCTTGCCTCTCCTTCATCTCATCTGCGCATACTGCAAGCCCTCTGTGTGCGTGATCGCTACCTCCATCGACTGAAAGAGGCTCACTTGCGACAGCTAGCTGCGGTCTACGTTCCCAATGTCTCACTGACACACGGATGGATGTATATCGGTCAAGGCATTCGACTCGCCGTCGATATCGGTGCGCATAAGCGACGAGTGTATGGGGCGAACCCCACGTTGGAGGATGAGATGTTCAAACGCGCGGTCTGGTTCGTCTTATTCCCGAGTCCAAAACCGAGAGCACCACTCACGCATTGGGTTCCCCAGGATCTTGATACATATGGATCGGGCGATGAGCACTATCATGGGTCGGCCCTGCTGTATCCAGGAAGAGGAGTAAGCACACTCTCAAGCTGCGACGGGCCGGTTGTCCTGATCCGTCACCCAGTTTCGATCTTGAGATGATGCGTTGTTGTGATGACGAATATCTGACACCTGAAGATCCTGAGCTATTCGGAATCCAACCCCCCGACAAACCCTCGATCCTCACTTACTTCGTCTGGTCAATGAAGCTCTCTCAAATCCAAGGTCTCGCGCTGCGCACTCTCGTACGTACTCTGCCTTCCTCTTCAGACACTCTCGAAGTGTTGACGGATTCGTAGTATGCTAGCACGAAGGCCAAGGCGCACTTCAATTTCCAAGGCGAGGAATGGCTTACACGGACTGTCGCCCGTTTCGACTCGCTACTCAATGGTTGGGAAGACTCTATCCCGGAACATCGTATGTACTCTGATGGGCTTGAAGGATCGATGACTGAAGGCATCCCTCCCAGTACGCTGGCATCCTGAACAACCTAGCGAAGTGTTCTTGGCGCAGTCGGCTCAGTTGTACGCACAGTACTACACCACGCAGATTCTCGTCCACCGCGCGCAGATGCTGGTACCTCCGCGGGCACCCGTATCATACCCGTCCCTGGCTATCTGCACGAGCGCCGCACGCTCTCTGATACGCGTAGCCGGCGTCATACACCGTAGAAAGAGAGAGCTCATTGGGAGCTTGACATGGCAAGTACGCCAGATCGATTGCATGGCTCCTTGGACATCCGAACTCATGGCTCCCTTAGATACAGACTGCAGCGATGGTCACCATCGTCACTCTTGGCCATGCGCGTTTGGGGAACATCAACATTGATCGCAAGAAAGCGCTGGCGGACGTTGACTGGGCCATATCCGTCTTGCGAGAAGGGGAGATCAGATGGCGCTGGTCCGGTAGGCAAGCGTACGCAGACATAATGTCTATCAGCAGTGCTATGGGCTCAACAGCACTACTGCAGGGACGTCGTCGAATCTCTAAGAGTGCTCGGGGAGGCTCCTGCGGAGGAGTTCCTGCCGATGGACCGACGGAAACGGTCACACGAAGCGGATGATGCTGCTGATCCGGGTACCATAATGGATCAGTTGGGTGCTATACCCGGTGCAGACGTCTCCCAGCCACCATTGTACGGCGGGGACCCGTCTGCCACGGACTGGAACGCGCCTTTGATGACCTTCGGGCCTGCCGTCAGCGACGAACTCGCGCCGTACTCGATGGACTATGCGCAGGGCAACACGGTCCAACCACATAGCGCAGACGCGGTCTTCGGGAATATCGACTTTGACGCCCTTTTTGGCTTCGGGAATGTCAACACGGAGGGACTGCGACCTTGGTCTCCCGCCCCATTCGAGGGCGCGCTGGACATGCCTCCAGCTGACACGGTCCAGGAGGGCACGAGCTTAGGGGTTGAGGACTGGTCAAGCTTGACCGTTGATTACAGGTGTGTGTATCCGGAACTGGTAGGACCTTCCAAGAAGTATTGACGAGCTCTTCCTAGTAAGACGGAAGATTGGCAGTGGACGGCTCTGCAGCAGGATGCACAAAGTGAAGGGCCTTCGACGAGTTATGGGCATTCGCGGATGTGGGACGTACACGGCGGATAGATGTATCGCCACAGACGTGCCAATAGATGAGAGACGAATCTACTGTGATCCTATCTCTGCAAGGCGTTTGAGATTGTTTCGCGCCGTGTGCAGATGACGACATGATGCGGCGCTGCCTGGCCTTCGGATCGTGTCTGGCAACGCGTATATTGATGAACTACATCGCACTTGCTTGCTACCTCGATAGCAGCTTTCTATTCGTCCATCTTATAGGAGAGCCATCGACATAGAAAAATAGACAGCCGATACATGCGCAGCGTGAAAGGATAGGTACAACATTCGGATACAAGTAGAATACACTCGCCAGAACCGCCTATATCCTCCTAAACGTATTCTTACTCCCACTCCTCACATCCCTCCTCCTATGCGTCCTCCCCCTCCTCTCCGCCTCACTCATCTTCCCATCACTCGGCGCCTCGCCACCCTTCTCCATGCCCGCACCGAACCTCTCCACGCCCTTCCTAGTATCCTTACCCTTACCCTTCCCTCGTCCACCCTTCTCGGTCGAGTCGACGTCCATATCATCGAAGCCAGACGAACGGCGTTTGCCTTTTCCGCCCGATGAGGGTACCCAGGACATCTCAACTGTCCCGTCGGCGTTGCGCACGATGTGTTCGTCTCCGCTTTTCTTCTCTGCGCCTTTCTTCGACTGCGATTGTGCGCGGCGTTGGCCGAATGGTGCGTCGGTTGTGCGTCCGGCGCTTGAGGGGCCCTGTGTGCGTAGAGGTACGAACTTGACGCGTTCGTCGGGTTGGCCTCGTTGGCGCGCCTTGTATTGTGCTGGGTAAAGCTCTGTAGGAGGGTCAGTGAGAGGTATCAAAGAAAGAAAGGGAGAAATACGTACCACCCGCGTCGCTACTGTCATCGCTATCACTCGTATCCGAGTGCGCTTTATCGCTTTCCTCCTCCTCCTCTTCAACAGCCGTCTTCGTTCTCCTCTCCGCACCATCAATCCTGACATCGTCCACGTCCTCCGCATCGCCATCGTCGTCACTGTCCTCTTCGTCGGTAGAATCGGCCCTCTGTGCCTGCCTCTTCTTCTGCGCGACGGCGCTGGGATGAAGAAGCGCGTACTCCCGACTCCGCTCGTCGATCTGGAACTCAGGATCCTCGAACAACGCGCCGAAACGTGAGTCCGTAAGCAAGCTCGGCTTCTCTCCATCTTCCGCATCGACGTCCATCTCCGTCTCTGCATCTGCCGCGGCGTCGGCCTTGCCCGCCCTCCTCGCCCGCTTCTTCTCCTCCCTCTCCCTCTCCTTCTCCGCATCCTTCACGACCTTCTCCGCCAGCGCCTTGTTAACCTTGACCTTCGGCTTCGGCGCATTCTTCGGCGCGCGGATCCTCGCTTCGGCTTGGGCGTCGAGTTTACGCTGTACGGCGGCTGCGCGGGCTTCTTCGTATACGAAGGGGTTGGCGATGACGCGCGCTGTGTCGTAGAGCTCAAGGGAGATGAAGAAGCCGTGCATGTAGGGTTTGAGGGCTGGGGTGCCGATGAGGTGGTCGAGACCCAGTCTGGTGAGCGTAGTGTCAGTATGGGAGGTGGAATGGTGGAAAGGGAGTTGTGACGTACTGCGTGAGCTCTTCCCGACTGACGAACTTGAAGTCCTCGTACACGCCGCGAGCGGCTGCACCGCCATCTTCGAGCTCCTCGGTCATGTTTTCGAGGAAGGAGGCCCAGCGTGGTGCAGGTCCAAGTTGGGGAATGAAGTATGCGCCCATCTGAATGCCTTCGTTCGCGCTAAGCAGGAGGCCGGACCCGGGAATGTGGTGGATGTCATTCAAGTCGGTTGCGGGTGTTAGGGAGGCGAAGTTCGTGTTGGGCTGTAAAAGGGTGTCAGTGCATGTTATAGCGGAAAGGACGAAACGATGTGCATACCGAGTTGCGGTCCCAGATCTTGACGACCTTCTTATCCGCACTAATAACCAACCCATCCCCCGCCATCCTACTCCCACCCTCAACCCAAATGACCCTCTTAACCGGCAACCCGTATCCCTGATCCTTGACCGCGAACGGCCTCCTGCTCCGCACATCGTACAGCAGCGTATGTCCGCTACTCGTGCCCACAGCATAGCTCAACCCGTCGCTTCTTGAGCTGAGACTTGTGACACTGAGTCCTGAGAGCGGTGACGCGGCGTCTTCAAGGCCGGGGAGGACAGATGCAGCGGTGAAAGATGAGACGGAGGAATTGAGAAGGCGAGTGGCGGGGAGAGGGAGGACGCCGACGGCTGTTCGAGAGCGAGGGTCGATGAATGTGATGCCGCCGCCTGCGCCGTCCGTGCCGAGCGCTAATAGACCGTGCGCGGGGTTCACGTCCACAGCGTTTACACCGTCGACTTCATCTCCCAACTTCAACGGACTGAGGAATCGACCTTGGTCTAGGCTCAAGCGGTAGACTTCGTTTCCCGCTGCACCGAACAAAGCCGTGCAACTCGGGAAATGGTAGTTGACCGCTCGTCCGAATTTTGGTATCCGCGTCCGATGGTGCAGGCCGCCTTGAGTGTGCACTTCGATCGACCGGTCATTTTGGAGCATGAGAACTTTTGTCCAGTCGTCGCTTAGAATCTACTTTCCTTGCGACATCAGCACATATTATAAGCATGAAGATTGGCAGTGAAACGCACGACAAAGTCCACGTTCTCGGCATCGTTGTGCCGCTCGAACTTTTGTGATAGTTGGCCGACGTCCCAAACGCGCATCTGCGGCTTGTATGTACCAGTAGCAATTATATGTCCGCCGTCGCGTGTCGTCTTGACTCGTAAGCTAGCCTGCGAGCATGGTGTCAAAGCAAAGCTCTATTCGAACCGTAGAAAGTACCCGCACCTCGGGAAACTCGAAGCCTTGGATTAACTCCAAACTACTATCTACCCTGTCCTTCGTAGCACGTTTCGCGCCCTTGCTCTTCACGGCGCGAGCGCGAGCTAGCCAGTCGGGCAATGCGACAGAGCTGCCCGCCGGCGCGCCGTTAACGGTGTAGATCTTAACATGCTCGGACATGATTCAGTCCCCTGATTATTTCTGTGCAGGTAGGGGATTAAGACCCGGAAGAGGAGTTCTGGGCGTGTTGACGAGGTCACTAACAGTACAAGAAGAGAGAAGGATGGGGGCCACGAGAAATAAGTGGCGAATGCACGGTTCCAAGACGCGTCCGGAGGCGCGAAAAGTTGCAGAGCCTAAAGCCCCTATTTACGGCTTTCCGGACCGGAAATATCCTCACGGTCGCGAAGACTCTCCAGCGCCTCCATGACGAATGGTCACGGACCACCACAAGCTCAAACGGCAATGTCATCCCAGCTCGATCATGGCCATGCTCTCGCGGATAGGATTGCATCAATACACGACATACAACGGGTCTTCGAGACCAGTACAACATACGATACCATGGGCTCAGGGCTAGACAAACACGCTCGGCCAATTTAGTCTTCGTACTTATATCACCTACATCCCCGATACTATCCCCTCCTCTCGCGTCCAATGCTTGCATGAGCATCCGGGGCCCTCCCTTTCCGGTCAATCAGCACGCTTCTTGGCGTCGTCCTGCTGAGTTGTTGGTAACGTCGTTGAGCCTGCAGGAGGCTCGGCTGCGACGATAGAGCCTCGGGGAGATGAGCCTTCTTCCGTGTCGCGATGGTTGATGGCCCCTCCTGATTCAACCAACACATTCTGCAAGTCCATATCGCCGGGAAGTACAGGAGACCTTGGCGGGTGGCGGGGGAAAAGGTCTCTGACTCGGGCCATTCCCCGGAAGGTCTCCCCATCGTCGCTCGCAAGTCTGTCTTCCTCTACAGCCTGCGTAAGATCGACTCTATCCGCGAGACTCTTCAGTATCTCGAGAATGGTAACTGTCTCTTCCTTCCCCGACTCTCCTTTGTACTTAAAAGTCTCAGTCAAGAACCTGGACAATGGAGGCGCATCGTTGTGGTTTGCACCGTTCTGCAACCATCCAGCGGGCAGTCCGGCATCCCGTAGTAGACTGCGAAACCTCCTCGAGGGAGAAAGCTTTGGACCGAAACTGAGATGCGTCTTCTCCCAACTGTGGAAAACTGATTCGTCCTGAGGTAGTAGATGACTGAACCGCAGTAAGGTGTGGTCGTTCAAAACCGCAGCCCGATCCTGTTGCCCTGCGTGAAACATGTGAACTATCATAGTCAACATGTTGCAAGCAGGAAGATGCTGCATATCGCGTAGATCTTGGCAGCAGCTAGCGTCGTGTAATGGGACCAAGCACGGAACTGACGGATCTGAGATCGGGTACTGGGGTGGCACGCCCGAGTCAAGCCGATTCTTCGCAGAACTGAAGTCGATCAAGAGTCTGAGAGGATGTGTTCCATTGGGTGAATCGACATCCGTGTTGATGTTATACGATCTTTTGGATGGCTGGGCAGTCTGACAGACGCCGATTAGGAAGCAGCGAACTTGGAAGAAGCAGAATTGTGCCATGAGTTCAAATTGTGGGTCCTCCAACGCCTGGATCTGGTCGCTCCGTTGTGACACGCGGTAAAGTATTTCCAAACACTTCCGCAAATGCTCGGGACCACCGGGAGCTCGTGTGTTTGCCGCAGGCGTGAGCCGTTCTGCAAACAGGAAGCACGCCATTTGGAAAGCAGATATGTCTGTCTCAAGATCAAGGACGTCCCAGCCGCCCGGGACCACAGGGACAGTTTGTCGATGAACCCAACATCGATACTAAGTGAGGAAAGACATTTAGATGTGAAGTTCGTGTCTGCGCCAAAGTCATCTAGAGCATGCATGGTCGTTGACAACAGAGACGCAAACTCGTTCTGTCGGCCGTTTCGCATCTGGGCATATCGAAACTGCCTCGAGGACTGCACAAGGACGTTCCTTTCGTCGACCCGATGTCGGCGTCCACGCCAAGGATTGCATATGATGGATCTGAACGATATCCACCCCCGTCCACCGAATCGCAGAAATGACCACGCCGCAAAGGACAACACATATGTCAAGGGTGTCCTGTAAGGACACCGTTGGTCGAGGAGCGGAAGGCCGCTCGCAAAGGTGTAGAATCACACAACTGGCCCAATGACGGCGATAAGGCAATAGGCAACTGTCGTATCGACAGTATACATGAACAACACGAGGCCGCCCAGGAAGAGCATCACGGAGAAGTGCACCGAAGCCACGAGGAGGTCAGTGATCACATCCATGCCATACAGCTGGGCGCCCGTGTCCAAAAAGATGCTGGTAAGCGCCGGAGGAAGGCGGATATCGTTAACAAGATGCCTCTTTCGCTCATAATCACGAGCGTAGTCTCGAGACCATTGTTGCATGAAGTTGGCTCCGAGAGCGCACAGCAAAGAAATGGCGAGACTGCCGAACCAGAGCGCATTGTAAACTATCACGCTGGTATCGGCCTTGAACGGCACGGAGGGAGGCACTGGGGCATCTGTGTTCGCCGCCAGGATCTGTGTCAGAAGGTCGGCAGTTATATCTGGCGACAGTCCCTTCTGGCTCTCGACAGCGAAGGCTGCAACGATGAGCGCGAATAGGCTCGTCTAACCAGGACTCAGTGTATGACACGAGACTGCAGCAGACAGTGAGCGTACAAATGTCAGGATATTCCCGGTATCCCTGTCCCATTCCTTCAAGCGAGCATCTCTCTGCTCTCTCTCGTTGGCATCCGCCGATGATGCGGACTTCTGTCGAACTGCCTCTTCTGGCGCTTTGAGGCGAGTGTCACGATCATCTTTGTCGCGCGTGAGTCGTCGAGAACTCATTCAGAGAAAGGCCACGTACTCAGATTGGACATAACGGCAGCAGCTGGGTACTCTAGATGCGATGGATGAAGCGCATCGAAGAGCAGACTTTAAGTACAAAGGCGACATCGGACATGCGGCACCCACAAGCCTCTGGTAGAACACCGTTGCTTGTCGCAAGGCGCAGCTGACACGCCTTGAGGACTACAGTCCTCGGGTGCCATTTACCACGCGGCACGATGAAACGACCAAACATATGTCCTTATCGTGTTATATGACCTGTATTAATGCAATGCGGAACTGCAGATCAAGGGCATAGAAGTACGTGCGGTGTAACAACGTGAACGATCGAAGCTCATATTGGTGTTGCCTCCATGAATGGTCAATTTATCGCCTTCTATCGCGGGTGCGGCGTGAAACGTTGTGAACACGGACAACGTCTAAGGTTGTCCGATACCGCATACAGCAGATGCTGAGTGAGAGTTCAACGTTCCAGTCATATTAAGCACTGAGATTGACCTGACGCGGGCGAAGCGCAAATGATTGCACTGGGAGACCGTTCAGTATACGCCATTCATAGGTATAAAGCACAAGCGTTTCTTACCGGGCACCCAGCACAGAGGCACGCACGCCGCACACCTCGCGTCTTGGCGACTAGACAATCTCCACACGCGGCAATGGACAAAAAGTACATTTATCGAGCTCGAGCTAAGAGACACAAAAGCCGTAGAGGATAGGCGAGGGAGTAGGAGAGAACCGAAGCCATACGCGCTCCTCGAAAGAAACATAATGTAAAAGGATAAACACAAAGGTCACGAAGGGGATAGAACTATGCACAGTGGTTCAAGAGGTAGGGATGAAATGCAAACGTCACAGGCGACGAGGAATCGACAAATCGACAAGCGGTGGAAGGGGAGGTGGGAAGGGGCGGCGTAGACTGTAAGTATGTGTATCGCGGGATGAAAAGGGAGAAGCTCGAGATTTAGTATTCACATATCACAATTCGCAGTCGAGAAACAGTCGAGAGACGAGAAAAAGAGGCGGAGAAAGGGGAATGCATGGAGATAATCTTTATGTTGTTGTGTTGTGCGGACAGGACGGGGAAATGTGTGTGCAGAAAGGGCTCGGGATAAAGGGTGCGGGATGTGTGCGGAGTGAGGAAGAAGAGATTGATGGGTGATGGGACGGGCGGATGCGATGAGGGCGACAGCAAGAATGCATGTAGCATGGTCCAAAGTGCGTTGCGGGGGGCGGTGTACAAATGCGAGCGGTGTGCGGTTCGGGTGCATCCGGATCCAGGTCCGACGGAGGTATCGCGTGTTGTGTGACGGTCAATGAGCGGCAAGGGTGGCATGTGCGGACAGTGAACAGTGAGTACATGGGGTCGAGTCGACGACGATGGGGTGAGTGGGTGAGTTGAGGTCAGCGTGCGCGGTGGTGAGTAGGAGATCGAGGCACAGCGGAGGTGGCGGTCGCAAGGGCACGGTCCGAGGAGATGGGGATAGACGATGTGCATGTATCCATGAGAGGCGAAGTGTTTAACGGCCCTCTTGCGCCTCGACGAGCTCCTCGTTGAACGTGCTGGCCGGGTCGACTCCATTCTTGACGTCCCGCTCGCGCGCGGCGCGGATGAGCGCCTTGACGCTCATGATCTCCGTGCTGAGGTCGACGGCCGTGCTCTCCTCCCAGCGGTTCAACGCCCACTTACGGCAGAAGATGCTCGCCTATACCCGTACCTCATCAGCAGCCGTGTCGACCGCACAAGAGGGAGAGACATACCTTCATGAACTTCTTGCTCGCGTACTTCTTATAGAAACTCGCGTGCCTCACAGGCTTGAGGATGAAGTTAAGCATCAAGTTCGCCGTCGGGATCAGCTGGCTCTCGGGGTACGAGCTATAATGCGCCAGATCCGGCGTCCAGTTCTCCATGCCCAGCATGATGCGGCTCAGCCACAGCGCAGCCGCGGCCAGCAGACTCGGCGGCGCGGCGATAAGCCTCCACTCGACGCACGCGATCTCCATGCAGTACTTCGCGATCGTGCGGACCTGGACGTTGTACCCGTCCGCCTTGGACGCGCGGCGGAGGAAGTGGATGGGGTTCGGGTAGGACATGTTCCATTCGAGCGTCTTGAGGATGTAGCGCTCGGCCTGGAGGATCTCGACTTGGGTGTACGAGGAGTCGGCGCAGCGGAGGAAGTCGTGCGCGGAGGGCGAGACGATTTCTTCGACCTGGCAGGTGTCAGGAAGATGTTAGCATACGAACCGTGACGGTGTAGAGGAATGTGAATGGTATGACGATGGGCGCGAGTGACGATGGGAAGGAAGGGACAAAGGGGCCAGGCACGTACCTTGGCGGCGATGAACATGCACGTGATGCCAACGAGCTGGAGCTTTGCGAGCGAAACGACGCGCGCGCTGAGGAAGCGGTCGATGATGTTGACGGCCAGAAAGAGCGTCTCTGGCAGCAGCCTGAAGCGCATGTGCACCTACAGAGAAGCGAACAGCAGGGTTAACGCTGTGGTCTGATCCGATAAAGGAAGAGAAAAATACGGACCTGAATGAGCCAGTCGGTGAGGATGCCGCGCATCTTCCATGCGAGATCCTTCTGGTTGTTCATGTACTCCGGGTTGGGCTGGCTTTGTTTCTGTGGAGAGAAGTGGGGGATGAGCGCCTATCATCAACACCACGCGATCGGCCACATCGGACACGCAGACGCAAAGACGCGGGCCACCGTCACCGCAACACCGCGATAGGGCACCAATACAACGCAGAGCACATAATATCGACTCGACGACGTCGAAAAAGAGGTGTGGTGTGAGGAAAAGGCACACACCTCGATCTCCTTGAGATACTCGAAAATCTCGCCGACGTACTCGGAGACCATCAACGGGTCGCCCTCGTCCTCCGCGTCCAAATCGCGCCAGCCCTCGCCCTCGGGGTCCGCCTCGGCCTCGGCCTCAATCTCAGCGACATGCCTTGCGAGCTCGGCCTGGGCGAGCTCCATGTCCTCCTCCTCCTCGTCCTGGCGGTGGTCGAGCTGCATTTTGACCGACCCATGGCCGTCGTCGCGCGACTGGACGCGCGAGTGTGCCGGTGCGGCGGGAGGCTCGACGGAGGACGTGCGGCGTTTCTTGGGTTGGGGCTCCTGCTGCTCTTCCTCCTCCTCACGTGCAGCACGCAGAGCCTGCGCCCTGCGCGGGCTCGTGATGCGGCGGGGCTCGGCAGCGCCGGCCCGGCGAGCAGCGGCAGCGGGGGGTGGCACCCGACGAGCGGTGGTGGTGGTTGTCGTCGTCGTGCGGGTGGTCGTGGTCCGGCTCTTCATGACGACCTCCTCGGCCGACGCACCGGCCTTGACGCCAGCCTTGCCTTTTCCGGCGGCGGCGGCGGTGCCGGCTTTGGGCTTGTTGACGACGACCTCGCCAAACGCGCTGCGTTTCCGCTTTAGGTCGTCTTGGGCGTCACCACCCACGGCCTTCGAGCTGGCGGCTCCGGCGGCGGGGCGCATGGCCGCTTTCACACCACCGGCCCGGGTGACGGGGACGTTCGAGCTCCCGGCTGTCGCTGCTGAGGGGGGTTTTGCGCGCAGGGGAGCGCGCTTGCTGGGCCCGTTCTCGTCCTTGTGTACGGCGATCCGTCCGTGCGGCGCCGCCCGCCTCAACTGTTCTCTCGTTAGAGCTTATTCCTGCGGGTAAACGCTGACGAGTAGTACTCACGGGAATGTTATTAGACATGACAAGGCGATACGGGATAGAGAGGGAGAGGAAGGGAGAGGGAAGATGCGAGGAGGTGGGAGGAGCAGAGGACAACCGCACTCGATTTCCGCTTTCACTGAGGCCCAACAAGTGCACGTGACCACACGTGCCTTTTCGTTGAGATCGATCGCAGAATATTCGTGCCTCTCTCGTTTCGCTCAAATCGCATTCGTATTGCATCTCACATTATATTCGCATCCATTTGTGCGCCATAGAGGGTGTATGACTGGTACAGCTAGGAACTGTAGCCCGGCCGAAGCCCGCCGCGCCTCGGACCCGCGCCCAAGCTTCGCGCCTTCTCTTTGTGGCAATCGTCATCCACTCGGACGGCAAACCACACACGGCCCGCCCCCAAACGGTATCGGTGCACCCATGCACATGTTCGAATACCTACCGAGCCCAGTCCCTCCAGCACTATACCGTTAGCCGACAGCTGTCAACAGCGGTGCATTCCAATAACATCATGGCTTCGAAAGAATCAGATGCCAGACGCCAAACACTCTCCGACGTCCGCATGCAGCACCGAGCTCTATACTTCTTATACCCCCATGAGCAGCTTCTAAGTCTGTAGATACTACAACACGACATGGCCGCCCAATCGAAACTGGCGCGGCACCCCGCCCTGCCCATCGCCCTCGCGGTCCTCCTGCTCGCCCGTTCGCGACTGCTCGACATCCCCCGCGCCCTGCTGTCCTCCAAACTGCACCACCCAGCGTCCTCCGAATCCGAGCTCGAAGCAGCCCTCCAAGAGATCTACCGCCCGAACCCCGACGGCTCCCGCACACTGCTCGTCCCGCACCGTCAGCGCATCTCCGAAGTGACCATCCGCCCCCTCTCCGAATCAACGCTCAAACAGACCGCGCACCTCTTCCCGCCCGTCTCCGCGCACACGCGCTCCAAGCCCGCGCTCGACAGGGCGTTCTTCCGCCAGCTGGCCTCTCTCCTGCGCTTGGCCCTCCCGCGGCAGATCCCGCTCGTCGCGCTGCACTCCTTCTTCCTCGTCGCCCGCACCGTGCTCAGTATCGCCGTCGCGCGACTGGACGGGCGCATAGTCCGCGACCTCGTCTCAGCCGACGCGAAAGGCTTCCTCCGCGGCCTCGCGCTATGGTTCATCCTCGCCATCCCATCAACATACACCAACAGCATGCTCCGGCACCTCCAGTCGCGCCTCGCGTTGCGCTTCAGGAGCGACCTCACGCGCTACACGCACGACCTCTACTTGAGCGCCGCGCCGAATCTGCGGTATTACCGGATTGGAGGGGAGGGAGGGTTGGAGGGCGTTGATCAGTATTTGACGAGCGATATTGAGAGCTGGGCGGACGCGCTCGCGGCGCTTTATGGGAACTTGTTGAAGCCGGCGCTTGATCTTGTGTTGTTCACGGCGCAGTTGAGCTCGACGCTCGGTGTGCGTGGGACACTCGCTTTGTAAGTGAAGCTTGCTCTTGTGATAGAGGTGCAAAATGCTGAACTTAGAATGTAGGTTCGCGAACTACTACGTCACAGCGCGTATCCTGCGCGCTGCAACACCCGCTTTCGGACGTCTTGCAGCGGTCGAAGCACGTCTCGAGGGCGAGTACCGTGCAGGCGTCGGCCGTGTTGGGTACGTTCTCCCTGCGCTACATCCATACGCGTGCTGGTGTTGATGGAACGTCCGTATAGACGCGAAGGCGAGGAAGTAGCGTTCTACGACGGCGGGCAGCGCGAGCGCGCGATCCTCTGGCGCGCGTACTTGAGGCTGATCAAGCACGTCAACTCGATCTTCAAGGTACCGTACCCTCTCATATCCACTCCTGCGTCCGAGCCCTGATACTCATGCTGCATGTGTATAGATCCGCATCGCGTACGAATGGACAGAAGACTACGTGATCAAGTACCTCTGGAGCGCAGCCGGCTACATGCTCATCGCCATCCCTGTCCTCTTCACGCGTCGTCGTGTCAGCACTGGCGTGCAGGCTCCCTCTAGTGGCGAACTTCACGACGCTGTTGCCAGTCGAACTGAGAGTACGTCCTTTCTCTCCTTTGGTTACATGAGAATGCGTAGGGCTGACATGCGTGCGTGTAAAGACTACATCTCCGGCCGCCGCCTCCTCCTCGCCCTAGCAGACGCAGGCGGCCGCCTAATGTACGCCCAAAAAGACCTCCTCGCCCTCGCCGGCGTCACCGCCCGGCTCTACAACCTCCTCTCCTCCCTGCACGCCCTCCCCGCCCTCCCCACCCCAACATCCGCATCTGCAAACCCGGACACCAACACAAGCTCCGGCGACATCGAGCTCCACAACGTCGACATCTCCGTCCCCTCGGCGCCCTCGAGCGACCCGCTCGTCCGCGGGCTAAGCTTCAAGCTGAAAGAGGGCGACCATCTGATGATCACGGGGCCGAACGGGGTGGGCAAGACGGCTGTTGCGCGTGTTCTGGCGGGGCTGTGGGCGCCTGGAAACGCTCCTTCGTCTTCATCTTCGTCTTCGGATGATGGACTTAGAGCTGGAGAGGAAGAGGGGAAGGAGAAGGACGAGAGGGGCGTGGTGAAGCGGCCGACGGAACCGGGCGCGTTGTTCGTCGTTCCGCAAAGGGCGTATCATCCGGCTGGGAGCCTGCTGGACCAGGTTATTTATCCTAGCACATTTGCGGACTTCAAGGCTAGTGGACGGACGCTTGAGGAGCTTGAGGGGATATTGCGCGATGCGCGGCTCGGGTACGTGGACATCTCTCTATCGTGGGAGGAGGAGTTTGTGCTGATTGAAGTTGTGTTGTATAGGTATTTGGTGCAGCGGGAGGGAGGGTGGCATGTCCGGAAGGAATGGCGCGATGTGTTGAGTGGAGGCGAGAAGCAGCGGATGGCGCTCGCGAGGGTGTACTATCACCGCCCGCGCTGGGCCGTTCTTGATGGTACGTTCCTATCGTTTCGATTTCCCGCCAAGTACACCGAACTGACCCAGACCCCCGTATAGAATGCACCTCAGCCGTCTCAGCCGACGTCGAAGGCCTCCTCTACGCGCACGCCAAATCCCTCGGCATAACCCTCATAACCGTCTCCCTCCGCCCGGCCCTCGCAAAGTACCACACGCACGTCCTCACGCTCGACGGCGCGGGCGGGTACACGCTCACGCGGGTCGGCGGCGCGGAGGAGAGGATGGGGAGGGCGAGGGAGGAGAGGGTTTTGCGGGAGAAGTTGGCGGAGGTGGGGAGGTGGGAGGAGAGGTTGGGTGTGCTGGGGAGGGCGCTTGGGCCGGAGGGGGCGAGTGGGGAGGTTGAGGTGTAGATTGTATGATATGGACTGTAGGATAGATTGTCGTCGAGATGTCACAGCGAATGTACATGCTAATTCGTCTTGCTTTCTGAGTACGATAACCTATATCGGGTTGCCGTGGACCACGCAAGGCTTTCCAAATCATTGACAAAGGCATTACAGATTGGAATAGCACAACGATAGCGAGTAGAGGTATCCATGACGAGATGGAGCAGGGTACGAGAGGAAGACTAAGACGAGTGGATAGGATGGACAGCAAGATGATAGGAGTGCGGCGGATGAATGTGAGTTATGCAAGAAATTACGATACTGTATGGTGGGCGATGAGTAGTCCCGCCAACCTTCAGCTCATGTCCATGTCCATGTCGTCCTCGACACGCCGTGCGCTCGGCGCGTTTGCCTCGCATGTGGCGACGTCGACATTGTCCAGGTCATCGGTGTTGCCCAGCGCCTCCCAGTACGCCTCGTCTTCGGCCAACGCAGCGAGTTCGGCCGCTTCATCTTCGTCGAACTCAGAAGGCGGCCTAGGCTCGACAGTCGCCGACGTCCCTGCTACAAGAAACTTGTTGGCAAGGGTCGCATACTGAATAAAAGCGTAAGAGGGCGTACCTTTGAGATCCTGCTCCCATTCGACCGGGTCCTCCATCGCTGGATCGAACGAAGAGCCAACATCGTGTTCGAACGACAGCCGGTATTGATAGTCTCTCTTCCTCTCCGCTTCAAGTACGATGCGTGCATAGTACTGGGAGCAAGTCATGCGTCAGGCCTTGTGCCATCAAGCACTAATAACCCCGTATATACCCACCTCATCGTTGATAAACCCGTCTTCACCCTCCTCGTCCATATCCATGTCGAGGTCCTCGCCCTCACTGCTATACACCGCGCTCTTCCTCCCACTCCTAACCTTCGCCTCCCTTGCCCTCTGCGCGCGCTCAAAGCACTGCCGCTTGAACCGTTCACGCGCCGCATTATTCTGTGGCTCCGCTTGCGGTTCCGTCCCAAACAAGTTCCCGCGCATGAAGCTCCCATCCCAGTGCGACGTATTCGGC
Source organism: Peniophora sp. CBMAI 1063 (assembly GCA_900536885.1). Lineage (NCBI taxonomy): Eukaryota > Fungi > Basidiomycota > Agaricomycetes > Russulales > Peniophoraceae > Peniophora > Peniophora sp. CBMAI 1063. The sequence continues at coordinate 322,575 of UWZB01000823.1, read as the reverse complement.
TTCTTCGCATACGCAGAGGCAGACGACTTCCGGCGGGACGCAGAACTCAAGAGTGGCGTGGTTGTGGCTTTATATTGACTTGTCCGCCGGAACGTCGGGGAGGATGTGGGAGACGACATGGGCGACGAGCCGCGGTGCGACGAGGGTGTTGTGGGCTCATAATTCTGGTGGGCGTGCCCGCTTTGTTGTGAGAGGGCGGATAGCATGTTTGGTTCGGGAGGTGGAGGGTGTTGATGGTTGGCGGTCAACCACGGGACGATCAACGGGCGCGCATTGTGAGCTGAGACGCGTGACGTCACGCGCTTCTCGCGATCTGAATGCGGTGATTGAGCACGCGTTTGGTGTTCGGCTCTGACCGCCATGCAGCTATGTTCGAGCGATACGTGAAGAAGCCAACGACAGTGATGAGGTTTTCGAACGGAATAACCTGAGCTCGCTCTGCTGGATCGTCCGGCACGTGCAAAGACTTCGGCTTAAAACCCAATGAAATTGAAGTAGAAGATTCAAGAGTACATGGCGCAGTGAACATGATGGCAGACAACATCGTATGAACTCGACACAGCCATACCGGCACCTCCTCTGATAGACAAAGACATAACATCACAGCAAAAATCTTCAAGCCGCGCGAGTGTCGAGAAGGTCGAATGGGTTGACCTGTGTGAACGTCGACAACTTTTGCATGAGAGCGCTTACAAGTGGAATGCCTACCTTGGCGGTTTACATGACATGAACGAAGGTTCGCGCTCAGGCGACGATACATCCTCCGCCGTTCGAGCCGTTGCCGTTGTCGGCGTCAACGGGCGCGTCGACAACGGGCTTCTGCGCAACGGTGCATCCGCCGCCGTTAGAGCCGTTACCGTTGTCGGACTCGACGGGTGTGTCTGCGCGCGGCTTCTCCTCCGTAGAGGCAAAGTGAGAGAGGATGGTGGTGAAGGCGTCCATTAATACATAAGGTGGGTAGCGCTGCGAGTGGGTGACTGGCGTTGCTGAGGACCGGTAGGCTGTATCTGGCCAGCTTTTATACCGCGCTGCACTAGTGCTGTCTCGGGTACCGTGATGGTCTCGAGGCCATCGGATCGAGGAGAGTCGAGAGCTACTGCTCGCAAACAGTCGGGGCACAAGATCGCTGGGTGTGACGAGCGCGCATCCACCCAAACACTGAAGAGGACTAGACAGCGGGTTCGCAGTAGGCATGCGCCAGCGGCAAGTTTGATTCCGGAGACCACCAGATGGTGGAAATAATTGTTCTCTGCCTCTCGGTTTGCCGTGCCTGCGCCACAGTGGGTCTCTTGATGCGTCACAGAGTGCCTTGAAGCGCCGAACTGGGGACACGGATAAGCACGAGAACGCCAAGCTACGCCATGGAGGAAGAAGACGGGGTCCTAGGAGAGCTAGGCTCGGCCTGTAAGGTCCGTTCGGCTGTTCAACAGCTAGTTGCGCACTCAGATAAGCATAAGCATCGGCGGTATAAGTCCGGCTATCAAGAATACTGACCGCGTCAAGATGACACACGTCAGTCTGTGGCGAAGTACGGGGACCGGGTTCAAGTCGCGAGACCGGCATGACGACGGCGTATGATATGAGCAACTCCATGACCTGAACATCGGATCCGTCACCCTGCGCATGCTCGCAAATCGCTTGGCCAAGTGAGTGGTCTTGCTTAGAGCAGACGATGGTGGGAGGCAAGGGAGAAGACGGTCAACGCACAACCCAGCATCGCCGTTACTGCGAACGAGTCGCGTGACGTCACGCGTTCTGCCCACCAGTTTGGACCCAGTCGGACGGGCGTGGCAGATGCTGTACGCGCGCGTCATGCCTTTGTTTTCCAGGATAAACGTCTCTGTTTCGTATGAGTTTGAGGTATATGGCAGCCGATGAGAGGTTGACGAAAAGGTAAGTAGCACTGAACACGCGAAGACCAGGGTTATCTTCTGCAGTAATAACCTATCCGCAACTTGCACACGTCCGCTCTCAGTCTTAGCAGGATCGTGTCTTTTCAATCTAAACCTTATAGACAGTAGAAACATACCGTCTGTAAGGAAAGTGGCCAGTCGGAAGCTAGTAGAGTATATGGCGTAGTTGATAATGGCAAGCAGCATTGATACATGATTTCGCTACAGCCCTTCCCAATAAAACAACGGCAGAACCTCACGGGCATCGAGAAGGACGAATGAAGATTGACCTACATCCAATCAGCAAGCTCTCGGGCACCAGTATAGGACGAGCGCTTACCCCGGTGGCTAATGAAGGAAAACGAGCACGCTCAAGCAACAACGCAGCCGCCGCCGTTGCCGCTGCCGGTGGTGTCCGCGTCAACCGGCGGAGCGTCAACCACAGGGCGATGGGCGACGGTGCAGCTACCACCGTTGCTGTTGTCGCCAGTGTCGGCCTCGACAGGCGCATCGGCACGCGGCTGCTCCTCGCTGGCGGCGAAGTAAGAGAGGATGGTGGTGAAGGCGTCCATTGGTGGATGAAGAGTGTAGCGCTGCGAGTGGGTAGTCGGCGTTGCTGAAGAATACGAAACATATCCTGGTGATTTTATATGTCGGTATCCAGGTACATGTCTGGGACGTCGAGCCGGTGAGCATGCTGCGGCAGGTCCTGGAGCTCGATGAATGCACCGATCCGCCCTGACTTCGAGGACTGCAGCGGCGATACCTGACAATTGAATAAGAGGACTTATCTGATGATGATGAGCGCCACAAAGTGTATTCATGTCTCGAAGGGGTCGCCGCCTAGGAACAGTGAGCCTGTAGGTACCTGGGATTATTGTCCTGCGCTGCTTCCGAGAACCGTATTTTCCTCCTTCCAGGAGAGAGCTGACAATCTTGGAACGTCACAATTGCCAGTCCAGGACGACCGGTTAGACATCTCCGGACTCGCGATATCTGACTTGACGAACAGGTCCGGGTCATCCATACATGCGACGAGTCCAAGCGTCGCTATTGTGAACGGATGCATTGCCAGGCAACAGTATGAGACCTGGTGATTATAATGTACATGATATTTTGCTTCCTTCTGAGACTAACGGCATAACCACGCGCCAGGACGGGACCGACGACGCACGAGACGTTCAGAGCTCGCCGCGCTGGAGTAGGGCGTCAGCTCGCACTCGTGATAGTTCGCGACATCGAACTGACCTTGCGCTCCTCGCCGCGAGCGGCCATCTCTGGGTTGCCAGTCATCTTCCCGCCGACTTTTTCGGTCGTCCCGCGCAACTTGTCCATCATGCTCGCCTTGTGCGCGCCGGTACCCTGGCCGCCACTGAGCTCTGGGTCCATACGACCGTAGTTCTCAGCGCCGCCAGATGAGGTATTGAAGCCACTAGTGTCGCGGTCACCAGTGCTGTAGCCCTGAGATTCGCTGAAGCGGCCTGTCTCCGGGTTCACGTCATCCTGGAAGTCGCCGCCGCCAGTTGAACCCTGGTAGCCCATACCAGTACGCTCGGCGCCCATCATGCCAAGACCAGTGCCGGCGCCGCCGGACCCTTGCATGTCGTTGAAGCCGCCAGCGTTCATATTGTCGGCGCCGGGGCCTGCTGCACCAGAAGAGGCGTAGCCAGTGCGCGACTGGTCACCGCCGAGGCCAGCCATAGTGTTGGCGTCATTGCCTACATAGGGCACACATGAGTATTGAAGAGATCATGAGTGCGAGCCGAAGGCGCGCTCACGTACCAGTCTGATAGGGAGTCTCGTACTTCTGCTGGCCAGAGTTGCCGCCGCCGAGGGTGTTCGTGTTGTAGTCGTTGAAGCCGGACATGATGAAGTTGATTGGTGAGTGTGAGTGTGCGTGCGTAAGGTGTATTTCGTGAAGAGGTTGGGTGTTCTGGATGATGGAGATGCTTCTCGCCCAACCGTTTATATCCGAAAGTCTATGTGACCAGGTGGCGAGAGGAACGATACTATGACGTTGAAGCGGAGCCAGGCGCACAGTTGTAATGTGAACAGGATTCGGCGCAACGTGCACCAAGACGTGGGAAACTAAACCCGTGGCATGGTGACGAGGTAGTGACGGAGTTAACATGTTATACGTCCATATCAAGTCCGTATACCACTCAAGTCCGCCCTCGGTACCAGCTAACAGGCTTCCCAACACGTTTATGTTACGTCCATGCGACAAAATGCCCGTGCACGAAGGCGTTCTCACCAGACCCGGCCTTGTCGTCTCGGTTTTTTTTGGCTCCCTGCTGATCACCCGTGATCTATGAGCGCAACGTGAAGGCAACCCCAGTCGTAAGTCATGGGTATTGCGCTCCAGCCCGGTATGATTGGGATGACGAGGTGACGGTCCGAGTCTGCGCGCCCGTGGAGTGAGGAAGAACGGGCGCAGACACCGCGCCGCACGGGTCTATTTTCGGGTCACGCTGGAGTCGCAGAAACTGTCTTCGCAGAGAACTGCCCTCTTGCAGCGTTCTGAATCGCGAGAAGTTGTACGCAGGTGTCAAGGTAGTCGGAGTCTGAGGAAGACCGACTCGGGCGAGCCTCGGGAGACGACATCATGCGCCACGTGGTTCCCTTATCGCCGAGCGCCGGCAGAATACAACTTCGACTCCGAGCTACGACGACCTTCCCTTCCAGCTTGCAACCTGGTTTATTACTGCCTATGCTATCTCAAGCTCACCCGCAGATAGATGCCTGCGCATGCGATGAATGACGAGACCAGGGCATGTGGCGCTCAAGTGTGTGATGTTGTCGCTTCACCATCATCTTCTTGCGCGCTGCGCGTCACAATCAGAGCTCGCGCAACGACGATACGGCGATGACCGCCGTGCCAATCTGCTTGTTGCATGCTTCCACCATAGCGAACCTACGTATACTGAGTTCAAGTGCAAAGTCTGAACTCAGAAGGTTCCTTGACCCGCACTGGCATCTCGTCGACGTGGAGTCGTGATCCCGCACCTCTTGCTCGCAGTTCGCGATTGGTTTTCTTAGTCCGGGAAGGACGTCCCGAGACTGGGAACGGGATCTCTTTACCTGAAAGAGCATGATCGTAGGAGAGCCCAACTGGGAGACAGCCATGCGTGACTTGTACGTCCCATCGAGCATTACATTCCGCTCCGGTGGTAGCGACAGGCTGCGTACCAGAGTCCGGAAACAGCTTACGGAGCAACCTGCTGATGCGGTACTCCCTCGCAGGTTCGATAACTACGCGGTACAACTGGTTCCAGGCGTCATCCTCTACTATGACTACCTCCTCACCATCGGAGACGAAGTCACCTATTATTGGCCCAATCGGTCGTTCACTTGGCTTTCGGCGCTCTTTCTGGCGACGCGATATGCGACGCTTCTTAGCTTTAGCACCGTTTTCATCTCCATGCTGTCAGGGTCAGCGACGGTCGTGCGTTTTCTATCGAAGATACTCGATCTATATCTGACCGTTCTTTGTAGAAGTGAGTACAGGATCACATCGACCATTGAGCATACGTCGACGTATGACATGTAGATGCGGGACAATCCAAGACGTTCATGAGCTCTTCGAGATCTTGCTCCAGATACCTGTAGGCTGTGTGTGCAAAGTTGTGCGAGTGTTTGAACTTCTGATCCTGTCCACCAGAGGCCTGTGCACCATTCGAGTATACGCACTGTATGCCCAAGATCGAAGAGTGTTGATTGGTCTTGCCATATGTGGCCTGTCTCTTCTGTCCACCGCTACTGTGAGTATACCTCCCTCGCTCAATCATGGTAAGCTCCTGAAGATTGACATGCCAACTGTACCTGGTGTCGACGGCTAACTTTGACAATCCTGTCATCTTCTGGTCGGCGGGTCCCCTCTGCACCACTATACGGGCCAAAAGCGACGCTACACGTATGCGACAGACAAAGCCTCATCGGAGGTTGTCGCAGAACGCTGATATCGACTTAGGACTGGCAATGGCTTGGGGCACTGTGCTGCTGTACGACATCCTCATCTTCTTTTTGACCGCCTTACGAGCTTTTCGCGTGTGGAATGCGGGCTCTGTTGTGCATGTCATCCTCCGAGACGGCGTTATGTACTTCTGGTACGATTCATATCTATCAACTGCTCGTCACAAGGCTGAACGTCAACCTTCCAGCGCCCTAACTGCTGCAAACGTCTTGAACATCGTGAACTTCCTGGTACGTATGGCTGCTGCACTTCGAGCGTCTTGGCCATCCACTGACCAGATCGCCCCAGGCTGCCCCAGTGAGTTTTGCCATCGTCTCCTATACGCACACATTTCAGCTAACGAACAACACGGTAGCCACTGCTCAAGCCTGCCTTCGCGTCTCTCACCAACGTACTCTCCGTCACGTTCGTCTCGCGTCTCATGCTTAACCTACGCTCGAACTCGAACTCCGATCCATCTCTCGAAGGGGATATGGAGCTCCATCCTACGCAGGCAGATCTCGACACCGTCATCTTGGATGTCGAAACGCACCGGTTTATGGCCAGTATGCTCAGCCCAGAAGGGTCAACTGGCTTGGACTCGCCTACCGGTGGCCCTGACTCTTGATGTGTCACGCCTGGGCTGTACCCCTCGTGTAGCCCACTCCCAGAATTCTCGATATACCTGCCCGGGAGAAGTTGTACCAAGTTGTACACGCTAAAGCTCGTGGATCTCGTCAGTCGGAGAGCCACGAGGCTCACAGCGAGCCGGCGCTAAACGTTCGGATCACAACTCCCATGTTGACCGTATACAAATCCTCGTTACACTCACCTCCGCAACAGGCGCTCATATACATGCCAATGTAGACTAAACTGCGCTGTTGAACCAATGTATAGGTTTACATCAGCACTTCGTCGCTTCAGTCCCGTCCCTCCGACACATACCCTCGCCCGCCTTGCTAAGTAGTTCTTCCTTCCATGCTTACTCCGATACGGCAGACGTACCTAACGGCCCTCATCTGCGGGGTAACCATAGCGAACATCTATAGCGTATCAACTGTTTGACAGATTAGCGCTGAACAGGCGTTGATGGCATGACGTCCGATTCCCGCGGTATTCCAGCCTTGGATCTGACTGGACGCTGCAGTTGGACAAGAGATTGAGGCACGTTCTGGCACGTTGCCTTCTTCCCCTCAGTCGGTACGTACTCGCATGCAAATGAGCCCTTCTAGTGCCTGGAAGTACTACCGGCGGCTTGTGAGAGCCTACGGCTTCAGCGATAAGTACGCGAGGGTGAAGCACGCCACTCACTTCTAGCTCTCGGCCCGCAGCGGTCGTCCCTAAGTAGTCGTCCCTGCGAGTGTGAGCGGGGCGCGTTCCCGCAGTCTTGCCCTCCCAGCACCGGGCTGTGCCATCTACTCTCCAATCCGATTGTAGAGCTGCGAAGATCAAGGAAGGGCATGGATGTAGGGGAGAGTGGAGAGGATTGGTCATTGATCACGCATAGCTTGTACGTGCCCTTCGTTCGATCTTTCGGCTATCATATCATCCATGAACGAAGTTGACGGGTGCATATATGCAGGTTCATCAACTACACATTGCAACTCGTCCCGATCGTGATTCTATACTACGACTACTTCCTGGCGCTGAGCGACGAGATTGCAAACTACTGGCCTCCGCGCCGCCCAATCACTTGGCTTTCAGGTGTATTCCTGGCGACACGCTACTTGGCATTGTTCGGCTATGTTCCCGTCTTTGTCTCCATGATCTGGGGATTTGAATCTGCGGTGCGTACGGTAAGTATCATCCAGCTTATGATGAGTACTCATAAGGTTCAGTAGGGGTGAGCATAGTTCTCTAGTACACATTAACTACAACATGCTCATATTTGAAAAGATGCGGTCCAGTCCAGAACTTTCATTTCTTCCTCGAAGTAGCCCTTCAAGTCCCTGTCGGCTGTAAGCGTGGATCACATCATGCACATCGAAGGGCTTCATTGATGCTCAACGCAGATCTTTGCGCTCTGCGAGTGTATGCTCTGTACTCCAAGGACCGCCGAGTTCTGACGGGTGTGGTCGTATTCGGTCTTGCTTGCCTAGTGGTAGCGGGGGTGAGTCTTAAAGCGCTTATCCGAAGCCGACCGACCTTACTGATGTTCGATTGGCACGCATGAAGTACTTGGCTTCATCTCTTCATGATCAGGTTCCGAACTTCTACTGGTCGGTTACCCCTCTATGCGCCACTGCACGGAGTACTTTCGACGGCCACCGTATGTACCACAGTCATCATAAAATGATGTGATGTACTGATATCGGTCACAGGCCTTGCACTCGCCTGGTCGGCGTTGCTTCTATACGACATCCTTATCTTTCTGCTCACAGCGACCCGCGCCTTCCAAGTTTGGACAGCAGGTCGCATTGTGCAGGTCGTCCTTAGAGATGGCGTGATGTATTTCTGGTGCGGTCCACTCCTTACAAGGTCGACCTATATCTGAACCAGCGCATATACAGTGCCCTGGCGGCCGTCAACCTTGTGAACATCGTGACGCTCTTGGTACGTTTACGCACTGTCATACTTATAGCTCTTCTTTACCCACTCACACGGTACCGAGCAGACTGCGACAGTGAGGACTTCGAAAGCTTATCTGGCATGCTTGAGCTGAAGATCACTATCTATAGCCACTACTCAAGACGACATTTGCCTCTCTCACGAACGTGCTATCTGTCGTCCTCATCTCACGACTCATGCTCAACATCCGTTCGGACGCGACTCCCGAAGCAATCACCGAAGATACAGAGCTCTCGACTACGCGCTTCGATCTTGACAGCGTCATTGTAACACAGCCGGAAGAGCCCCAATGCATCAATCGTCCGAGGGAACGCTTTGCTCGTGAGAGGACTGTGCGATTTGAGGATGCCATATTCGCTTCGTCTTCAAGTACAGACCCAATAGATAACGACTCTCGGCATGGGATCGCATGAGCATGATTGTACTATATCATCTCGCTGTACCCTGCTTGCATGTGCAATGATCGTTCGTGCAGTCTCGTTCAAACCCTAATGTAGGGGTAGCCGAATGGGCGCCACAGTTCAAGTAGGCATTCTACGATATGCTGTTGATAGCGGGCACGGTTCGAAGAAAACAGTCTCGTGCGATCGAAGATAGGAACGGGGAAGAGATGCTGCAGGCGCAGCATGAATTGCACTTCGATCGAAGACTAACTACAGCTACACATTTATATTCACAAGAAGTCACGACGACGACGAACACGAGAACCCATTATACCGAGCCAGCAACGACCATCATTACACTCACGCCTAGTACGACCTGCCGAACAACGTCCACCTCTTCGCGTCCTGCCCACACGCCACACACTTCGTCTGCCCCTCCACGATCTTCTCCCACCTCTCCTGCTCAAACGGAATGCACAAACTCTTAGCCCCCGCACTCGGCGCCCTCTCGTCCTGCGGCTCCGCCGCGCGCCCGCTCCGCTCCTTAATATCGTCCTCGCACGCCTCGCGCTCGCACCACGGCATAACCACCACATTCTTGCTATCGAGCGCGGGCACAACCTCGTCCCAGTTCCTAACCGCGACGATATGGTCCTCGTAATTCTTCTTCGCGCGCTCGAACATCTCCTTCTGGATCGTCTCCAGCAGCTCCGGCACGGCGGTGTTAAGCTCCTTAAGCGGCAACGGCGCCTTAACGCCCGTATCCCTCCGCGCGCCCAACGCCTGCTCCTTCTTAATATCCTGCGGCCCGATCTCCAACCTCAGCGGCACGCCCTTCTGCTCCCACTCGTTGAACTTCCACCCGGGCGTGTACAGGTCCCTGAGATCCGCCTTGGCGCGCACGCCGGCCTTCTTGAGCTCCGCGACGATATCGGCGCATTTGTCGTTGATCTCTTTGCGTTGCGCGTCGGACGTCTTGACGGTGATGCCGCAGGGGACGACGACGACTTGCACCGACGCCACGCGGGGCGGGAGAACGAGCCCTTGGTTGTCGCCGTGCACCATGACCATCACGCCGATCGTGCGCGTGCTCAGTCCCCAGCTATTCTGCCACACGTACGCCGGCTTGCCGCCGTTATCCGGGTCCTCGACGAAGATGTTGAACATCTCGGGCCGCGAGAAGTTTTGGCCGAGACAGTGGGAGGTGGCGCCTTGGATGCCGCGGCCGGAGGTGGGGACAAAGCCTTCGACCGTCGTGGTGTAGAGACCGCCTGCGAACTTTTCTTTTTCGGATTTGACGCCGGGGATGACGGGCACGGCCAGGAGGTCTTCGTAGACGCGCCTATAGAGGTCGAGGATCTGGCGGACTTCGGTGTCGGCTTCGGGTTTGGTCATGTGTGCTGTGTGGCCTTCCTGCCAGAGGAACTCGCGCGTGCGGAGGAAGGGCTCTGTTGATGAAGTCAGTTGGTGTCTCTACACCGGATTTAAAGAAGCGCCGTACGCGGGTTCTTGAACTCCCAGCGGACGACGGAGTTCCACTGGTTGAGCTTGAGCGGGAGGTCGCGGTGCGACTTAATCCACTTGGCGTAGTCTATGCATGTTCAATCAGTATCGTAGCCTCCGTTGAAAGACACGAGTTCACATACAAGGGTACATCGCCGTCTCAGACGTCGGGCGAATGGCGATCGGCTCCTCGAGGTCGGACTGGCCACTATGAACGCATACATCAGTACACGGGACATATGGAGGGTGAAGGCGAGAAGAACGTACGCGCGAGTGACCCAAGCGACCTCGGGCGAGAAGCCCTCAATGTGGTCTTTCTCACGCTCGAGGACCTTTTGCGAGACGAACATGGGGAAGTAAGCGTTCTCGACGCCCATCTCCTTGATCTTCTCGTTGAACCAGTCTGAGTGAATCTACTCAGCCCGTGTGTGCAGTGATACGGGATATGATCTTACATTGGATGGTCTCCCAGATAGTGTAAGACCAAGGCTTGAGAATGTAGCAGCCCGAGACGGAGTAATAGTCGAGCATGTCCGCCTTGATCAAAACCTGCAATCGCGCGTCAGCAATCTTATCTCCCCACTCAGACAAAGATCAAAACACACATTCGTATACCACGCCGCAAAATCGACCTCCTTCTTAACGCCGATAGCAACCTGCACAGCGCCCTCGATCCTCGCATCCTCCTTCTCCTTCTGCGCCTTCGCCGGCTGCGCGGGTTTCGCACCGGTGGGGACCGGTTCCGAGCTGAGGTTGGCAAAGTCGATCTCGTGGAAGGCGGCGTCTGGAGCGGAAGAGGCGAGGTTCTGGATGTATGATGCGAGATCGGAGCCGGAGACGAAGATGGTGGATGTCGGGGACGAGGCGCGGAGGGCGAGGGGTTTGGTCGTCGAGCTTAGCGCGCTGTCGAGTACCGTGATCACTTTCGGGAACGTCTCGGCCGTCAATGCGAGGGGGGTGACTATGACATGTCAATCAACATAGAATATCAAATGGGATATACGATATACGCACGCGAGTTCTTGTCGAGCTTAAAGGTCTCGATGAGCAGCTCGTCGTTGGCCAGCCTCATCTCCTTTGCACCGATCTTCTTGCCCAGCGCCGCAGCCTGCGTCTCCGTCTCCTCCCTCGCAACGACGACAACAGGCGTGACGGCGGCGCCCTTTGCGGTCTTGGGCTTGAACACGAGCATCTTCACGAGCTCGAACTCGGCCGGCGTGCCGTCGGCAGCAGCGAGCGCATCGCGCCATGTGGCCGGCGAGGGCGCCTCGGCGTGGGATACGCTCGCCTGCGTCGCGATCGGCGCCGTCGATGAAGACATTGTGCGGTGTAGAGTAGTGGGCAGAGGGAAAGTCTGTCGAAGGCTGGAAAAGGCAGAGCGTGACTCGCGCGTCCGACGCCGCGTTATCAGATCGAATTCCGTTTGGACGCCAAGTTTCGCTGCTGGCCCGCGCGCGGACGCTGTGGCACGCCGGATGGCTGCTCGCATGCTCTACCACCGTCGTCGTCGTTCGCGTCACGACGCGTCGACGTGGCGGCCGTCCCGCGTTTCGGGCGCGCTGGCCAAGGGGCGTGACCCGCGTAACGAGCCCGACAATTTGTCAAGTTCGCATCTGGACAGCGGGGTATTAGATTCGAGTATATTTTAAGTGTGTATGCAGGGGAGTCTACTATGAGTGGTGATGCGTGCTGTAGGTATCGTATGCGAAAAGCGAGAAAGTAAAGCGATATAAGCTATCAATGACTATGCGAGCCCTCTAGCTCTCCCAATACACCCTCACACCTCCGACAAAGCCTCTCATCCTCTTCCCTTGTAAACGTCCAACACCTCGGGCACTTGTCTCTCCTCGCCGGTCTCAACCTCAACCCCACATTGACCCCCTCAACCTCAACGTTCTCCGTATACACCCAGTCGTACTCCTCCTTATCCGACTCGATGGCGCATTCACCAACGACATTTGCGTCCGAAACGATGAACAGCGTCTTAAGCGTCCCCTCCTCACGCCTCAACAACTCCCCAACATCACCTGCCTTCCCTCCGCTAGGCAAGATCACGTCAACCTCAGCCTCAAGGCTGCCGTTCATATACTTATCCCTCCTCGCCGTTTCCAACAACCCCAATACGCTACCCCGGACTTTCAACAGCGAGCCCATCTCCTTCGCCGCGAGCTCGTCTTTCCATTTGCTTTCGTTCAGCGGCGTCCAGGGTTCTTCGAACAGGCTGCGACCCGTCGTGCCGATTTCGCTTTCATTGGGTTGGGAAGACGGAGGAGTGAGAGCGCGTTGGGCGTGCCAGTGCGCTTCTTCGGCGAGGAAGGGCGTGACGGGCGCACAGATCCGCGTGAGCGTCTTCAGGACCGCTCGGCACACTGTGACCGCCCTTCGCCTCTCAAGGCTTGTAGGAGCAGACGCGTATAGCGCGTCCTTGGTGATGTCGAAGTATAAGGCCGAGAGCGTCGTAGTCGTGTATGTCGTCAGAGCGTTAACCACTGCTCAATCGTATCAGTATGCAGCGACGGCGCGGTAGAGACTGATCGGCTGACCTTTCGCAAAGTTGTACGCCTCGTATCCTTCGAGCGCGGTCTTCTCGAGCTCCCATGTGCGGTGCATCACGTACCGCTCGGCCAACCCAAGCTCTTCCTTCTTCACCTCCTCGCTCTCCGCACTACCGATGTTACCCAGCGCAAAGCGCAGCGTGTTGCGAATCTAGTTCGAAGAAGAGTTAAGTACGCATAACAGGATAGGCACGGGCGAGGTGAACGAACCCTACGCAGCGCCTCACCAGCCTGCTTCATCGCCGTCCTCCCAATGGCCATATCCCGTCCATACTCGACCGTAGCAGCCCACAACCTCAACGCATCAGCGCCATACGCCGGATCCTTCTTCTTGTCCTACACGGCACGCATCAATTCTAACCCCTATACGAAGTGAAGAAGAATGAGACGTACCGCGCCACCAGCAACGATCTTCCCGAAATCCACCACATTCCCCTTACTCTTACTCATCTTAACGCCCTTTTCATCCAGCACCATCCCATGCGTCAACAGCGCACCATACGGCGCTCCCTTATTCCCATCACTCTCAGCAACTCCAGACCCGACGTACGTCAACAGCTGACTCTGGAACCACCCGCGATGTTGATCGCTTCCTTCGACGCATACGTCCGCGCGGGGTTTATTGTCGTCGCGGGTGGGGAGCATAGCCCATGATGAGCCGGAGTCGAACCAGACGTCGAGGGTGTCGGTGCTCTTGGTCCATTCTGACGGGTCGGTGTTGGCGAGGAGGGAGGGGGGGACGAAGGTGGATGCGGGGGCTGTGAACCAGTGGTCTGTTCCGTGTTGTTCGAGGACCTGGCGGAGCGGTTAGTAGGGCGGTCAGAAGGAGGGGGTGGAGGGAGACGTACGGAGATGATGTGGTCCATGCTCTCTGGTGTAAGAACAACTTCGCCGGTGGGTACATGCGTGAGCGCGGGGATGGGTACACCCCATGCTCTCTGACGCGATATACACCACTCGTCGCGCCCGCTCACGAACGCTTCAAGTCGTCTCCTCGCTACACATTGCATCCCATTAGCTCCACCCTTCACTCATTCACAAAGGCGAGAGAAAAGACGCACATTGCTCCGGCAGGAACTTGACCTCTTTTATAGCCTCAAGCGCCCTCTCCTTCACCCCATCAAGATTAGCGAACCACTGGCTCGTAGCGCTCACAATAACCGGTTCGCCCGTCTTCCAATCGTAGAAGTACCGATGCTTGTACCTCTCGACCTTAATTAATGCGCCCTTTACACCGTCCCTGAGCAAGTCGACCATCCCCTTCGCACCGGGACCAAGTACGGGTTGGCCGACAAGGTGTTGTGCAGATGGTCCCAGGGTGGATGTAAGCTTTGATGTGTATAGACCGCCGGCACCGACGTGGCATATGAGGTCGTCGCCGCGCGCGGAGGGGAGCGCTTTGTAGTCTTCGTGTCCGTGTGCCGGTGCGAGATGCACAATACCCGTCCCCGAGTCGTCGCCAACGAAGTCCGCCGCTATCACACTCTTCTCCGTCGTATCCGCGCCCCCCAGCTCAGAGAAGAGCGGGGAGTACTTCATGCCCACGAGCTTCGAGCCGGATATTGTGCGCAGAGTGTGTAGCGTGTCTTGATCCTGGGAGAACCCTAGTACACGCGCGGCTTCGGATATACGCGCTGTAGCGACGAGGTAGACCGTATCGGCTTGCGGGGCGCGTATAAGCGAGTACTCCATCTCTTCGTTCACAGCCAGCGCCATATTCGCGCTCAAAGTCCACGGCGTCGTAGTCCAAACAAGCGCCCTAACCTCCCGCACCCCACCCTCCGCCAATCCGCCCATCAACTCCTCCCCATCCACCTTGAACGCCACAAACACCGCATGACTAACATGATCGTCCTTATACACCAGCTCGGCCTCCGCCAGCGCGCTTTTTGAACTCGGACTGTAGTGCACGGGCCGGAAAGCGCGGCGGATGAGGCCCTTGGAGAGCATGGAGCGGAAGACGCGCAGCTGGCGGAGCTCGTAGGCGGGGTCGAGCGTGCGGTAGGTGTGGGCGGGGGAGTCCCAGTCTGCTAGGATGCCGAGGGTGCGGAACTGGGATTTTTGGGACGAGATGGCTGTTTGGGCTGTTTGGTGGGCGAGGGAGCGGAGGGCGGGGACGGAGAGGGAGGATGGGTCCTGGATGTATACATTTTAGCGACGTATTACTTGAAGAGAAGGAAGAGAGGGTACCTCGACGGATTGGAGAGCCTTGTTCTCAATGGGTAGACCGTGACAGTCCCAGCCGGGTACATAACTGCGCCACAAATTCAGTGCTAATCCACTCAAGGGTATACTAGAGATACATACTGTACATTGCGACCCATAGACAGTTGATACCTATTGATGATGTCCTTGATGATCTTGTTCAACGCATGGCCTGTCCGCACGTCAACATACGCTTCCCGAGACATGCCCGAACCTGACACTCACCCATGTGCAAGTCCCCATTTGCGTATGGCGGGCCATCATGCAACACGAACTTGGGTCCAGTGACATTCTCGCGCTACCTTAACCCATTCTTATCAGTATTCATACCCAACCATCAAGTATGAACATAAAGTGCGACCTGCCAGCGATACAGCGCATCACACGTCTTCTCCCTCAACGCCCTTTCCGTCCTATTAGGGTCCGTCCACTGCGGAAAGCTAGTTTTTGGGAGTAGCAAGGTCTTGCTGAACGCCTTTTTTGCCTCTGACGCTGTCGAAGTCGAAGCGAAACGCGGGAGAGGACGGGGTCGGAAGAGGGCCATGGACGCGCCGAGCCAAGTCGCGTCGCGTACCAGGCCGGTTGAAGTCACGCGTATGGCCCGCGATGTCAAGCGCTTTTAGTCTTTTCCATCGTCCGACTCGAGATTTGAGTTGACAGGTCCTTCTTGATCTTCGACCGTCACCGTCGCCGTCGTCGTTCGCCCAGTTCTAACCGCCATGGCCAACATCGAGAAACCGCGTGTGCGGATCCTGGCGCAGAGCGAGGTCGCGGAGCACAACTCTGAGCGCTCGTGCTGGGTCGTGCTCGACAGGAACGTCTACGACGCGACCGCCTTCCTGCCCGCGCACCCCGGCGGCGACGGCTACATCCTCCAGCTCGCCGGCGCCGACGCACGTGCCAAGATGGAGGAGTACAAGCACACGGCCTCTGCGTACGAGCTGCTGCAGGGCATGCGTTTCGTCGGCAGACTCGGCGCGGGCGAGCAGCTGGTGGACGAGAACTGGGAGGCGACGGACGATTTTGTGCCCGAGGAGACGGACCAGGCCAAGGACTACGAGACGAACGAGTTTTTGGATCTCAGGAAGCCCTTGTTGAAGCAGATGTGGTACTCGAACTTCAGCAAGGCATACTACCTCCAACAGGTCCACCAGCCCCGCCATCTCGCTACCACCGCCAAGCTCTTCGGGCCGGCATACCTCGAGGTCTTCACCCGCACAACGTGGTACACTATCCCGACAATTTGGCTCCCCATCGCCAGCTACCTCTGGCTCCGCGGCACCCTCCAGCTCGGCGGCAACGCCCTCCCGCCCTTCCGCGAGCACCCCGCTCTGCCCCTCGGTCTCCTCGCCGACGTGCCCGCGTCCGCATATGCGACCGCCGTCGCAAGCTGGGCGTTGGGATGCTTCATCTGGACCCTGCTCGAGTACATCTTCCACCGATTCCTCTTCCATCTCGACTACTATCTCCCGGACAACGTACCCATGCTCACCCTGCACTTCCTGATGCACGGCATCCACCACTACATGCCCATGGACCCGTACGTGTCTCTTCATATCAGTCTGTTTCGGATAGCATGCTGATCAGGCGTGTCACTGTGCAGGTTACGCCTCGTGATGCCGCCCGTCATGTTCAGCGCGCTATCATACCCAATGACCCAGCTCGCACACGTCGTCTTCCCTGCTGCGATAGCGAACTGTGTCATCGCGGGTAGCTTCACGTTCTACGTCCTGTACGACTGCATGCACTACGCGTAAGTCTACCTGCGTCTTTTATCTTCACCTCGTGCGCAGCGCTGATGCCGAGATGTTGGGATTGCAGGTTGCACCACACGCGTCTCCCGGCGTACGTCCGCGAGATGAAGCGGTATCACCTTGCGCACCATTACAAGAACTTCGAGTTGGGCTTCGGCGTGACGAGTAAGCTCTGGGACATCGTGTTCAACACCCAGCTCGTCATTTAGGTGGCCGTCTTCTCATTGCGCCTGTTCTTGTACTCGTGTCGTTGGTGGATCTCCGTCGTGTCATCTCATATACCTCTCTCTAGACCTCTTTGTGCAGTCTCTTGTATACACTCATTTAATCTACGTGTTCCTTTCCAGTGTTCCATGCTGTCTTGATCGCCAAGTTGAACCCCCGAGATTCAAATACCATCAATACACCGACAGAAACGATTGCGGAATAGATGGCAACAGGATGACTGAAATTTTTGGCAGGGTTAACATCTGGAAATACGAGCATAAGAGCCTTGGAGGCATTCTGTACGTAGTCGCTGTACCGAACACCGATAACTTGGCCAGCAAAACACAGGTGCACGGGGTGGAAACAGAAGAATCGTGGTCAAATCCGTGGAGACGTGGTGCGGGAAATCTGGATACAGCGGGTCTGGAAAGAGACAAACATGCTAGCTCCGCGAGAAGATGATAGCGCACAACTCACTGCTGCGAAAGCGGTGCCTTCATGGAGGAACCGGGCGCCGGCGGTGCTATCGAAGACGCTGACGGTGCCGTTCCGTTGACCGCGTCGTTCAGTTGTTGAAAACGGTGACCAGCCTGGTTGCGAATCCATTTCCAGGCCCTTGCGCTCTTCCCAATCCCCTCCTCCGGCTTGGCCTGGGTCACCTTCAGGAAGTCCCGCTTCTTCTTCATGGCAATGAGGCCCTCCTCGACCTTCTGCAGCTGCTCATTGTCGACGCTGCCGCTGGCGCGCATAGCATGAAGCTTCTGGTCGTACAGGGCGATAGCCTTGTCGATTAAGGCCGTGAAGCTGCCGGAGAGAGTAAGGTTGGCGTATTCGGACGTGAGATCCGCCACCTTCGTCATGCTATCGCCGATCGATGCCTTGAGATTGTCAAGCGTCTGCTCCAGAGCCGCCTGCGCCGCCTCGTCGCGTTCCTTGCCCTGCTTCGCCTTATCCCACTTTTCCTTCTTTTCGCGATCAATCTCGACCGCGACGTCTTCAACTTGCTTCCATACGGCGCGGAAATGCGAATGCTTCTCAAGCGGGTGATTGCAGTATGAGCATTCTGCCCAGAACCACTTCATCGCATGACACCGTCGAAGGGCCTGGGGGTCGAGTGTGAAGTCGTAGGTGCATCCTACGTGGCAGTTGGAGTAGCAGCCTGTCTCAGAGCAAAGCGTGTTGACCATCTTCGTAGGCACGTGCTTCCAGACGAGCGTGTCGACCTTCTTCTCGTAATCGGAGCTCTTGCTCATCGTCTGCGAACGAAAGCGTTTCGTCAAGGAAAGTCGTCTCGCGCAGAGACATAGACAGGGTACCCACAGCTTCACCCAACTTGATCGCACGTATGCACTTCTGTGTCTCGTTCCATTTCGCAATCGCCTGTTCCATCTGAGCGAGCGAGTTGGCGATCTGCTCCTCGATGGCCTGCGACTTCTCGTACAGACTCAAGATCTCCGTAGTCGGCTGTGGCGTGACTCCGTCCAGCCAGTCGAAAACTCGGACCAGCGTCTCGAGAGCATCCTCTTCGGGAACCTTGACCTTCTTGCGTAGCTGCGCGATAAGCCGCGTCTGACCAGGGGGCGTGGTTGCCATGATCTCCTCGTACTTCTTCCGGTGTGCCATCGGGTTGTCGAAGAGGAACTGAGGTGCGTCGCGGAGAGCCGCAGGGAGGGAGTCTTGCGAGAAGTTCCACGAGAGCGGACTCGATACGTTCGTGAACATGAAGCCGATGTTGGCGGCGAGGGATTTGGGGAAGATAGCGGACAGCGTGGTGAGAGCGTAATCCGTGCAGATGTTGAGACGAGGTAGCGTTCCGTTCGCGAGGATGATAACACCGTCAACCGACTCGACGTAGTCGCGGATCTGCGTGGCGATGTTCTTCTTGTGCAGCTCGTCTTGTTGGATACCGCGCGTGTCTGCCAGACCGGGTGTGTCAAGTATGCGGATCTATACAGAATGTCGTGAGATACTATCATGCATGTAGTAGATAACGTATAATACCTTCACCCCATCAACACTTTCGAAAGTGTAAAGGCGAGCGGAGTTGGTCTGGCTACCCTTGGAAGAGCCTCCGGCCTCATTGGAGCGATCGAGAATATCCAGATCATAGTCGAGAACAGACTTTCCGAGCATTACGTTGGCAACGTACTCGAGGAGAGAAGACTTGCCCACGCCGGTCTCGCCAACAAGAAGGATGGTGTAAGGCTCCTCAGCACGGTGTCTCCTGGTCTTGACGATGCCCTCCCGAAGATCCTCGACGGAACTATGAGGGCGTTAGCCGTTGTACATCTCAATGAGAGACCGTGAATACTCCTACTGACTTGATCAATGGTATGTCGACGTCATCCACGTCGCCCATTGTGGGTTGGGGGTTGGTAGAAGATTGCTCGCAAGGAGCGTATGGTGGAGGGACCAGCCTGGAAATGGTTTGATGTAGTCAAAGGTAGCGTACACGTCAGACTCACGAATCAGTGACAGTGTTGTCTAGCATCATGCTGAGGGTAGAAGAGACCAGTAGTCTTTGCAACCGGTGAGTCCGTCTGGCGCCTTTTATACAAGCGTCAGCCTCTTGTTATTGAATATAATTGAGCAAGGTGCATTCACGTGAGTCTTTCATGTTACGTTCACGCCGCCAGTAACCGATACGAGTCGCACGTTTGACTAGTCGGCCAATCGAGCTTCGAGATTCGAGTGAACGACGCAGTATCCACGGCAAGTGAAGCTAGTGAAGGCTCGATTGGCTCCGACAATTGCATTATGAACGTTCTCCCGCGATAACGAGCTTCATGATCGCATAGAACAGCCCGGACCAGCGAGTAGACCGCCTCCATCTGGCTTCTCATTGCGTGATATGCCTCCTGTACATTGATATGAGTAAGCACCTGAGCCAGCGATACCGTCATCGAACCGCGTCCTGACCAAGACGAAGCTGCGTGTGAAGGATCTCGAGTTCCTTCGGGCTACAACACGAGGACAATCTATCCTGAAGAGACGCGCATGCGGGTTGTCTGGGTGGTGAAGAGGCATCTCATATGTTCGTTCAGGGCCTAGTATCCTCATGAATGAATAGGAGCTTGACTGGAAAAGGGATATCATGGTTAGTGTTATAGAAGAGCTCCATGAGGCATCCGTACTGCATCCGTTCGCCACTCTGCGGCGTTGGAAATGGCGAGTGTGACGCTGAAGATGATCGATGAGCTGCAACTTAGTTCATGGATATCGACAGACCAGTCAGAGCGTGCGATTCAAAGTGCCAATCAGGTCGCAAATGGATGGGTCGCGCCGAGCAGTTGTGTATTATGTTTTGGATAGGCGGTAGCGTTGAGCATTGGTTGAGCACATGACAGCTGGAAGAAACAACATCGATTGGTGGGCATGTGCAAGCACCTGGACGCGATGATTTCCCACGCACCATCTTCTTCCCGGCGCTCATGCACTCATGTCTCCATTTGAGCCATCCGAGTACTCTCATGATCTTCATGTCATGTATCTGCCTCCCCCTGGCGAGACGCAAGGAATGGCGGCTGACGGTCTTCTTTGCGCCCAGCATGTTTGCACGTTGATTCAGCAGAATCGAGTTCGGGGCAAGGCTGGCAGCTGGTGCCATTCAGGGCTAAACACAGGTTAAGCCTCTAGCGATCCAAGCCATGTGAATGTGCCGCCGACTGTCTGTGACCGGCTGTACATCCTTCAACTCCGCCGCTTAAGGTTGCTCTCCCTCGAGAGCGCCTTGGGTGGATTGCCATCGCCGTCGTTCTCGCTCTACCGCCCATCCAGTATCAAACTAGCCAACCGAGTCAGACATCTCCCAGTCCCTATCGAGGAAACTGCGCTGATATTGCTTAGAAATGAGTGACAACTTCATTGAGATCAGGGTTCTCGGCGGCGAACAGTGTTACCTTGGGCAGCTATACGACACTAGAACGAGCGCCCTTTTGCCAGGTCACGCTTTGTACAAGAATTCAGACATCCGTCCCCGCCAAACGTCCGCGAAGAGCACCAAGATCCACCTCGTCGCTATCAATAGTTTCTCCGACAGGGCGTCGAGCCTCAACATATCGGCTCAGCTCTCGCTTGCTGTCCTGGCAGGTCTGATCAACGCAAATGGCAGTGGGTCCTTCCTCACCAGTCACGACGACACGGACGAATCCGTGACGATAGCGCTCATCTCTCGGTATCGGTCCCACACCGAGTCGCTCGACTTCAACGACCTTGAGAACAGGATGTCTATGTCTGCCCATGGGTTGGCAAGCATCGGCGCCACGCACGTCGTTACCAGCATCACATACGGTGGCGATGTCATCGGCACCATGACGCAACGGTCGGCTCACACTACGGATGCGACAGTCGTCAGGGGGGGATATGATCTCTCGCTTAGGACGATGAAAAACATGGGGAAAGCGCTTGGCGTTGGGAGCAACGGTGGACTCACTGGCGATGAGAAGGCATTGCTGGATGGCTATGACCTCAAGGTGGATCTTGCGGCGGACTTCAGGCTCGAGGATGATCAAATACCGACGGACCCAGCATCGATGCTTGAGCTACTCAGGAAGAGTAGCTCGCTCGTAGGCGATGGCGTCCCATGCGAGGTCCGATTGACACCCCTCTCCAAATTGCTTTCGGGTGTCCCCTCCATTCGCGAGCTTGCCGAAGCTGATCTCCTCGACATCAGACACGCGTTTGACAACTTCTTGAAACTCGAGCATAGTCGTGCTCGGATGTATGACGCCGTCCAAGCTCACCAGGAGTTCTTCCCCTCATTCACCTCCCTTGTCGCGACACGCTCCATCGAAGTAACCAAGCTCGTTCAGCGGGCGCGAGACCGGCTGCGCGCATACTTGCAGACGCATCGCAGTGCCCGTGTCACGGACGCTCCCAAGGACCATGTAACCGCTGGCGAGTTCGTTGCCTCGATCCGGACGGGGTTCACCGCTGCGGCGAGTGACCACGAGAAGGATAAGGCTTTGTGGCGCAAGTGTCAGGACATACTCGCCGTCGCTAAGCGTCACGAATTTCCTATCGTCAATATTAGCAGCATCAGCGGCAAAATGTCTCGTGTAAACCAGACGGCGCTTGTCGCGATCCTTGTTCCGGAGAACCCTCATTGGGAGACCCTCATCACGCTGTACAGCGACATCGCCGTTGATATTCGGCAGTGGCGCCGGTCCATCGACATTTCCGAAGGTGTCTCAACCGAGTACATGACCATCTACGCGGATCCGTATCGCGACACCATGCTTCACTCGTTGGATGACAAGGCTGCGACTTTGATGTCTGCGCTTCAAGCAGCTAGGTGCGTGTTGGCGTCTGATCACGTGTGCATGAAGACTCATACACCCGCGCTATGTACAGAAACTCAAAACAGGCTGTTCTACTTTCGTACGGCCGATCTAGCGCTCCTGTAGGCGGCTACTCCTGGCGTTTGCTCAACGAGGATGGTTGGGGTGTGGTTGTCAACAAGGTTGAGGCTTGGAGATACGTCGGAGAGGTCGCGAGGTCCAAGCCTCATGGCAGCGGTGTCATCACCTACGTGAACAAGAAAAAGTACATCGGCAGCTTTGTACACGGTCAGTGCGATGGAGAGGGCAAAGTCGTCGACGAGGGAGGTATTGATGTCCCCGGAATGAATGGGGTTTTCATGGCGAACGTCTTGAAACCACATGGCGTTATGGTCGAAGTGACCGTCATGAGCAAGAACGGTATACCTGTACAACATCGTCGGGTCGCGCTGAACCGCTGGGATTCGGTGCGCGCACATGCCGCTCGTTTGGCAACAGTACTAGATTGGGATGGCTCACGGCGCCTTCGCATCGTCGTCGATGACGGGGCCGCGCAGGTGGATGTGTTGGGTGGCATGATCGATCCTGATGAGAGTCCCGCGGTGGAAAGCTCGTGTTGGCAATTGGGAGATCTATCGCGGATTGTGGCTCACATTCGTTAAATCAGCCCGTCGAACGAGCGTACCCACGATTCTCGAGTTTATTCAGATTATCCCTATGGGATATATTTGTATCACATGGACGCCTGAGAAAGGACTATGACATCTTTTTGGTATTTCATGGTGTCTACTACGAGAACAAGCACAGCCGCATGACTAGATGAAGATAAAAATACAAGCCAGGAGTCCGGGGGCACACAAGTACCCATATAATGAGGTGATAACGATACAGAGAGAACGGGGAGCGTGTGTGATAGCGAGATCGAAAGCAAGTTTGCATGGTCCATAGCGAGAGAGCGGTTCGAAAGCATGGTAAACAGAGGGGCGTGAATGAGTGGGTGTGTTGATGATGAAGTCGTGCGGGGCGCTGCCCAAGGGTTGGGGCTCAGCCCAATGAAGACGAGAGTGCAGGCACTCAATGCGTTGCGCGCTTGACGAAAATGGCGATGACGATAATGGCGGCGATGACCGCAGTCAAGGTGGTAGCAGCGAGGAGTGAGCGGCGAGCCCAGCGGACCTCGGAAGCGCGCATGCGCTGGAGCATCCGTGCGCGCTGTGCGGGTGTCTTGTTCGCCTCCCAATCGGTAGGGGCAGACAAGGGCGAGAGCAGGATGATGAAGCTCAAGAACCACAAGAGCGGGCATACTGTGAGAATAGAGTCAGGATGTAGTCTCAGAAGTGCATAGGGAGATGACGTACAGAACCCAAACTTGAACAAGTACTGGGCGAGGGTGACTGGTTCACGCTCTTCACCATCCCCGCGCTCCAAGTCGGCAGACGCAAACTGAGCGTATGTCGGCAGCTCTTCCTCGCCAAACTCGTTGACGGTTGCGCCAACTGGGTAGATGTAGGCGGGAGGAAGCTCCTTGGTGATGCTGCTCACGGACGAGGCCGTGGGGCGCTCGTCGTGGCGGGAGTCGGTGGTGCCTGTAGCATCGCGGCGAGCGGTAACGCCGAAGAAGAGGTCGACCGCATTGGCCTCAGAGGCAGGGCGCGCTCCTGTTGAGCGGGCCGGGATGGTGAAGGCGCGGGTAGGAGCCGGAAGCATCGCATCCGCAGAGCAGAAGGATTCGCGGGAGTGTTGAGGGAGAACCGGCGTGGAGGAGGCGGCCTTCTCCTTGGTCGTGAAGAGGTTGAAGAGCGAAGCGAACATCGTGATGAAGTCGGGAGAGTAATCGAGCGCCTAAAACGAAGAAGACCTTAACGGCGAGTGGCACAACGGACGGGCTGTGGCGAGGCGGCGAGATGACGGAACTCATGTTCGCGGATCGCCGTTAAGTATCCTGCTGTAGCCGAGCCAACGACAGAAGAGGGTGCGTTCCAACAAGCGCCGACAGTGGACCCACAGAGCGCCCTCCGCAGACCGTGAGCACAACGGCAACCCAGATGAGCGACGCTGCCGTCAGTCACCGCGGCAACCGATTCTCACGGTTCTCATGAGGGCTGTCCCACGACTGGTGAGCGGGAGGCGGCCGTGTGCACCGAACAAGCGCCCACGATACCTGCCACGAAGCACCTCCCGCCAAAATCAGTACATACGTACCAGATGCTGGATGCACAGCGCACGAAACCTTCGCTGGGTGAGGTGCGATTGAGTCGCGCGTCAGTTGAAGTAACGGGTATTCATTCATTCGGATTTAGCCGAAACAGCACTAGTCACCTCCTCGATCTCGCGTACGAGTGCTGGTGGGTGTTAAGTATTTACCTGAGCTCACTACTCACATAGAGTACCGTCTCTGCGCGAGTGAATTCAGTGCTGCGTCCGTCCCAATCGCCAACCCTACTCACCCTCATCTGGCGACCCTTCCACTGGATGACTGGCACAAAGATCAAGAAAAGTCCCGCCACGACGCTGTACTCCGACGTGAGTAGCAGTCCTACAAAGGGCATACGAGATGCGACATACGCAGCCTCGCATCCGAATGTCTGCAGTGCGCCCTCTTTCGTTGCCCAGGGCAATTGGAAGAACGTTACCGAGAAACCGCCGAGGACACGCGCAAGATTGATCAATGCAGAGATTTCGCCTTGATGGCGCGGGAAACAGTCGTTCAGATACGCGTCTGCGGATATATTAGTGACATGTCATACGAGCACAACGCGAGGTCACTCACAGACAGCGACGGTACCAGTCATGATAGAGAATTCGGTGATACCCCAGCCCATGACGAGTGCACCAGTTTGGAGGTGGTTCTGGAATGTTGCTCCCAGAAGGACGGAACCGCATATGTATAAGGGGACGGCGATATAACATGCCCTGCATGCCACGTTAGCCATCACAGATGCACTCAAACAAGGTGATGTGTACCATAAACGGGCTTCCGCCTCAAAGACACCATGGTTCCTGCGGATGGATACTGTCTGAATCTTGTCATTCACGTATCGTCCAAAGACTTCACCCAGTACCACGGCAACCTGTTCCCAGTCATGCATCAGGCTCACTCTCACATAGGGTACGACGGCATACCATCGGCGTGGCATAGCTACCAGCAATGGCCGGCTGAGAGAAGCCGAAGCCGCCCTCCGACCGCGGGTTTCCCAGGAAGACGACATTGGTACCCTTTGATTGCATCAATTCGTCAGAACCGCTGTTGAGGTATAGAAGCGAGATAGTGAAGCGGACGTACGTTGATACCGATACTGAAACCAAACAGAGCGGCTTCGAAGATGAGAATGCCCAAGAGGTGCGGGCGCCAGATGAGCTTGAGAAACTGCAAGAACGCGTCCCACAAGGTCGAGCGATGCTTCGCCATGCGCATGCCAGTGAGACCTATCAAGGTATCAACACGGTAGTGCAGCGATGGTGGGGGACGTATTGGTATAGGTTTGAGGGTGCGATCATACATCCTGTGACGGGTATGAGACGAATGGTCATCGGAGGACATAACAAGGCACGGCTGACGTCTCACGTCCGAAGACAGCGATTAGCGCCAAGACGATGACCCCATAGATGCTACCGATACCGTAGGCCCATCTCCAGCTATGCGCAGATAAAGATTGAGTGCGAATGTTCCTGCAATAGAAAATGCACTTGCCTAGCGTTCTCGACAAGGAAGCTGAACAGGAAAGGTGACAAGAACGGGGACATGAGGAAGCCCATCGTCCATATGTTGAGCTGAGGGAGGTCGTTAGTTCAGGAGCAACACATGAAAGTCTCCAATATAACTCACCATCCGAGCTTGAAGGTGGAAGGGATACATATCCGTTATCACAGCAAGACCGGTCACTTGCGGAGCGGTCGCGAAGAAGGCATTGAGGCATCTCATGGCTGGCCAGTGAATGAGTGACGCAATAGTGTACTATATGCGCACATCTCACCTGCAAATGTAGCTAAGTTCGGTGCAAACGTCGCCCCTATCATGAAAGCCTGGCCGAAAACCTGGACAGTAGTCAGAGAAGTATCGCGTTGTTGGCAATGGTTGTGCTCACTTGCGACCAGAACAGAATCGGGAGGCGTCCGTACCGGCGCATCAATATGACTGCCAAGACACTTCCCCAACCTAATGATGTCGGTTCCAGTGCCTAGGGACAGAGTGAGTGAAGCATACCAAGTAGAAAAACGCTCCAGCTATCAACGTGGGTTACGCGTCAGCGTGTGAACATACTTGGGGCCGCATCATGTCCGCCACTCACTTGTTCGTCAGGTCATTGATCTCGCCTGTAGTTGTGTTAAACTGCCTAGCGAGCGGGAAGAGGCATGCTGTGCCTTTATGGGGCTGCATCAGTGTTTGAAACTGGTCGATCCAAGTCAGAGAACACGATGCACACCTACGCCATTCTGAAAGTCAGGTACGATGGCGGCAAGCGTTATCACTATCATCTGTATCGTTTTGCGCCGCTTGCTCCACTATGTCCAGGCTGAGTATTTCACCGCAAAATTAGATGTGCCCACGTACGTTCTGAGGATCCTCAGGGTTGTCCGTGGGCTGAGGCCACAGTACTTTCATGCCATCCCGGGAGAGCTTGAGCTTCGCTGCGACGGCGGCACCGAATTCGGCCTTCGCTTCGCTGACAATCGTATCAGTCACCGACTTGCTATTCGTAACTAGGGGAATAAGACGTACTCGGGATCGATTGCGAGACTTCCGGCACGTTGCTCATGGTACGCGTAAAGGTCTATGAGCGAGCCATTCTCCAACTCGTACACTCCAATCGGTAGCGACCGCTTCTCGTCCGCATCGGCATAGTCGGTGCGCACCTCCTCCGTTTTCTTCATGCTGACGGAGAACGAAGACATTCTGCGTGGCCTGTATGAGTGTGCGCAGTCAAGTAGGTCGAAGACCCCTTTCGCCGTACTGCGCGGAGTACGATCGATCATGTGAGGTGGTCTTCGCAGAGGCGGCAGTCCGCGTGAGGGGGTAAGTGTGCGATTGAAATCCCATTTGCATGGCCGGCGTATTCTCGAAGAGTCGGAGAAGATAGCCAGTTGGTGTTGTGCTTCTATGGCACTGCCCGTGTCCCAAGTCGAAGCTCAGGCTCAGGACCCCGTGCGGTGTTTGCATCATGGGAGCAGGAAGCGTGGCCAGAGGACACCATATAGAGATAATAATACAGAGAACTGCAAACGCACCCGAGCTTCGGCGGGTGAAGTGGGGCGCAGATCGTCCAGCCTTGTCGATGGATTGCTATGGAGATGTCGGGAGTGTCGCGTCCCCAATCGCATCATAAGCATCTGGCGACAATGATCTTGCGAGTCATTAGCGAGCCCTCAACAGGTTCTCAAAGCGGTGTTAGCCACTGATACTATGTGAGCAATATGGTATAAAGCAAACAACACCATGGTTCCATTAGACCACCCATCATCATACTATAAGAACTCAAGTCCAATCCCCATCTGTACGCCTCTCCTGAATCCATCACTTTTCCTCGCCGCGAGAGGTACGCCAAAGTTAAGCTCCACACGCACAGGGTCGAATGCGTAGATGAGACCGACGCCTGCAGATACAGAGGGCTGGGATATTGATGCGCGGACGGCGTCTTTCAGGGAAGGTGCTGCGGGACGTGACGATGTGAGATTAGGAGCCACAGCCAAGCCCAGATGATGGGACGTACCGCCCTGCAAAGAGTCAAGTTGACCAGCGTTAACGAATAAATGGAACTTCAAGGGCCAATGCGGTACACGCGGGATATTGCTGACAAGGCTAGCGCCTGCCGCCCAAATTAGGTCACCACCTACGGAATCCGCTATAGGGCGAAGCATCAGCCACCTTGCCAAGGCGAATGGACAGAAGAAGAACATACGTCCGTCTCGCGGCCCTAGACTATTTTGTCGGAATGACCGCACCGACTGGGGCCCGCCCAGTTGGAAACGATCTGGAAAGAGCGTGTTTTGACCTTTCAGAGCGTGTAACAAGCCTGCTCGTGCGCCCAGGGAAAGTGTCTGGAGACACAGTCAGTATGACGTTCTTTCGTAAGCGCAGTCACGGAGACTCACCACGCCGGGGTGCAACTGCCTGGATGCGGTCGCTTCGCCCTCGACCTTGTAGAATGCTGCATCCCCGCCAACACCCGCAAACTCGTGGCGCAGCTTCAGGTAGCCCCCGCGAGTGCCCATAATCGCGTTGTCCCGACTATCGCGGACATAAGTGTGGAAGATCGAAGACTTGACGCTTTGTCCGGCTGCCTCTCGTATACTATACTAGGCGTTAGCGACGAGATCGCATCAAGAATCATCGTTTGACAGGTCGCACCTCAAAGAAGCCGATTCAGTCAAGTTGCCAACGTGTCGCAGAACCGCCTCGTAACCCATCTCGTGTTGGCCACTTCTCCTGTATCCTGACTACTATTCAATAAGTACTGCAACATGTAGCAGTGGATTGCCTTTAGACGTACCCGGACAGCAACCTTCGCACCTCGCAGTGCCTCCGTACAACTAGCAAAGCTACTATTGTCCTTGTCCGCCGCATACGCCGACAGCTCACCGCGCGTGCCAAGCGTTCCAGTCAACGGCGCCGAGAACACCCCGTTGAACGCTCGTCGCGTCTTTGTGCCCGCGGAGACTGACGCCTCGAAGTGCTCCGCACCGCCGAACACATTTCGTATGTGACCCGTGGCACTCTACACAAGATGCTCAGTACTTATCAACTTGATATAGACATGATATGTACTCACCGCAGTCCCCTCGTTGTTCCCGACCTCCGTACTGGTCTTCAGGAAGTATCTCCCCTTCTCCTTCGTGGTGAATACGATATCAACATCTCCATCTCGACCTGCAGACGGTTCCAGCCGTGCATTGACAATGCTGAATATATCCGCTTCTTTCAAGTAATGTCCAATGTCACGAGTTGCGAGGAGTGCACCCTCTAGCGTCTCCGGGCGCTCCTTCGCGAGTTGAGGGTTGATGATAGAGGCAAGGAACGTGGCACGAGTGCGCGAGGCGCCGTCTACCCTGACCGAGGCAACTCGCGCAGGTGCTTCAAGAACAGACAGGTCCATAATACGTCGAGAAGGAGAGCTGGAAAGTCACGCAGGCGCGCCGGAGGTCCAGACAGTCACCGGCTCGGAACGGGCGCGGCCACGTGGGTTAATTAGGCTCTCGCCGATCAATAGTTTGTTCGCCTCTGTCAGACCCCAGACGCTTGGTGGCGGAACAGCGACTTGCGCGCTATCTCTTGACTTATCGCCGGTCGTCGAGGGCCCTGCTCTTCCTTGGACCCAAGCTTCAACAGCCATGTCCTTTCACCACGGCACGCCTGCGTCTTATACCAGCGACTACGGCGTCCTAGCGCACTACGCAGCACACCGTGACGCTCAACGTCAGGCCGACGGCGCCGCTGTTCGGGAGGAGACTGACAGCGAGCATGCTACGACGATTTCCGATGACGAAGTGGCACCCGGCGAGGAGGACGGTCTACTTACACCTCGACCGCGCCGCACGAGCTTCCCAACTTCCTATCTGACCGTACCTCCAACCCTTCCAAGCACCCTGCCTCCAAACATGCGCGAAGCTGTGGCAAATGAGTACACCCCACTACTCATCCCAAGGATACCGGAAGACTCGGATGTGCCCGTTGAAATTGATACTGGGCATCACTGGTGGGACGAAGCGCGCATCTTGGTTCGATATACCCTCCCTGTATTCGGGTACGTTCTCAGGGAATCACGCCCGCAACTCCAGAAGCTAATGAGTTTCAGAACCCATCTGCTCGAGTACTCGCTACAAGTCGCGTCGGTCATTGCCATTGGACACCTAAGCACCAACGCGCTAGCGGCTGGCACCCTTGGTACAATGACCGCGAGCGTGACCGGCTTCAGCATCGTCCAAGGCTTTGCGAGTACTCTGGATACTATGTTGCCTTCCGCATGGACCTCAGACAACCCTCGCTTGGTTGGCTTATGGGCGCAGCGAATGAGTGCGTCACCTTTTCATATCGCCCATCCTTGTCCAATGTCTTTCCGAGTCGAATAGGGGCACTGATTAGCGACTTCGAACAGCTGTGGTCATGGCCATATGTTTGATTGTGCGTCCACAAGCCTTATATGGATTAGAGACGCGTCGTTGACGGCTGACATGAACGAACGTGCGCTCCTCGTGCTTCTTCCACGTTCTGCAGCCCATCTTCGCAATCTGGTTCAATGCCGAGGCAATCTTGCTTATGTTGCAGCAAGAACCGGAGATCGCGCGACTTGCAGGCTTGTACCTCAAGTACGTCTCGATCGGCTTGCCTGCGTACGCTTTCAACTCTATATCCCGGTATGTTTCTACTTCACCCCCACACCGGCGATTGTGAGATGCTTATTGGTGATCTTATCAGGCGGTACTTCCAAAGCCAGGGCCTCTTCACCGTTCCCACTCAGATCATCCTTGTTGTCGCACCGCTCAACGCGTTCCTGAACTGGCTCCTCGGTATGTTCGTTGTCCCAGCCGCATGTCAGCCGATTAAACCCATGCTGTGTAGTATGGGGTCCCGCACCCTTTCGCCTGGGCTTCATCGGAGCGCCGCTCGCTTCCGCTATAAGCATGAACCTTGTCTCGCTCGCGAGTATTGTCTACGGTGTTTTTTTTCATCCCGAGCACGGCGTGGCATCCTATCTGCCGCAGGCGAGTCTTCTATCGTTACCTCCAAGAGGCGTCCGGCCGAAGCGATGCTGACTGGCCTTGCAGGAGCTTCCAGAGCTTGAGTGTGCTCGTTCAGCTCGGGTTGGGCGGCGTTGGTCAGACAGCAAGTGAATGGTGGTCCTGGGAGCTCGTCGGACTCGCAGCCAGCCTGTGCGTGCCTTTCTTCTTCCCGAATCGCCTTCCCGCCTTCCCTCCATCCACAACTCTCACGCTCGTACACGGTTGTCCCTGGTTGGCGAGATGTTCATTCCCTGGCGAACAGGATTGGACCCGAGGCGCTTGCGACGCAGTCTGTATTGCTAGTATCTGCATCGACAACATACCAGGCGCCTTTTGCACTGTCTGTAGCCGCCAGTGTGCGCATCGGAAACCTGTTGGGCGAGCGCAATGCACCTCGTGCCGCGCTCTGCGCGAAACTCTCACTTCTGCTTTCGCTAGGCTTCAGCGCGATCAGCTGCGCAATGTTCCTCTTCTTCCGCAAAGATTGGGCCCGACTGTTCAATGACGACCCTAGTACGCCCTCCTACCCGTACCCTTTACCAGATGCGGTAGACTGACTGCGCTCTTAGTCGTTGTGGCTCTTGTGGCGTCCATCCTACCCGTCGTTGCGCTATTCCAAGTCTTCGATGGTCTGAGCGCAGTAACGGGCGGAGTGCTCCGTGCCCGCGGCAAACAATTCACCGGAGCGTTACTCAACCTCTCCGCATACTATGTCGTGGGTATCCCCTTCGGCGTCTGGCTGGCATTCAACCGCGACTTCGGTTTGCACGGGCTGTGGTACGGCTTGACCCTCAGCTTGGTGTATAGTGGTTGCGTAGGCGCTTGGCTTGCGCTTACTACGGATTGGGCGAATGAAGTTGAGAAGGTCATCAAGAGGTTGAAGTCTGAGGAACATGCGGGAGATCTTGAGGGCAATGGGGTGCGGCAGGTGCTGGTGCATTGAGACGTGCCTGCATACTGCAGCTACCTTGGATATGCTGCTCTCCATTGCTAGGTGGATATGTATGTCCAGGTGCGTGACCTCTGCGATGATCTCTGCGCAGCCGTTGACTAATGTTCATAGCAAGATGTAAATAGACAATCTTGAAGAGTAATGAACGACATGATGCTATTATTAATTGCTATGCATGGACCTCGAACTTGAACGACATATGGGGAAGAAGCGCTGCCGCAGCATGGAACACGAAGACACACTCATGCCTGTTCATGATGGCAGGAAGACAAGTTAGATACGGGCTTCGCGGTATGTCCATCCTTATTCTTTATTCGTCGCTCGGAGGATCGGACCATGAGCTATTTGGGTCGCTACTCACAAGATACCGCAGGAGAGTTCGCGAAGCGTGAAGCTGCTGTGAGGCACGAAGACACGAGGATTCATCTAAGCCGGTGTCTGTGTGGACGCCATGACACGCTGCTTCTCGGCACCTGCCTTGGTACTCTGGCTCGCTGCGACGGATGCCTGTGACTGACAGGGCAAAGCTAACGCATATGCAATACGGATATACACTTTTGGGGCAAGGACGGCGGAGAACTCAAAATGTTCAAGTTCGCGCACAGGCCCTCACTCGCGTGCAACCGCTCGATGCGCATTTACCAACTTCGCCGCGTACGCCCATCCGTCATCCGCAGCTAGTGAGCTGTAGATATGCGCCACACCTCATCTGATGGTTGGCGAGCCAGCTTGCATCTTTCCAGCTTCTTTACGTCCTGGGCGCTTGCACGCTACGAAGCACGGACGCAACACGGTAGAACGGTACCGCGGAGACTCTAAAGGTGCATGAGACTTGCCTTATGCCTCATGACCAACCAATGGAACCGCCGCGCAACGAACTCACACCAGCCAATCATGGTCACAAGGTCGCATGTCAGTGCGTGAGCGTTCCGCTTCTCGTGGGGAAATACTCGCGCGCCTTCGAGAGTTGGCGCTATATATCCCGCACAAGAGCTCACTCGCAGGCTAGTCTGCGCTCTGCGCTTACCCCTTCACGACGCGACGCTCATCATGTCTGTAGAGGAATCGAAGGCCAGTATCGAGAGCAAGGCGGAGGAGGTCCGTCGTGAGGATGGCTCTGTCGGCGCCGTGGACGAGAAGCATCCGGTCGGCGTATACGAGATGGAGAATGGCTCGCTCATCGACATATATTCGTACCACGAGCAGCGCGCGGGGAGTCTCGTTGTCACCCCAGAGTGTGTCTCCAACGTGTTCATGTCCGGATGTGAACTGTTCTCACAACTGTTGTAGGGAGGCGAAGATTGAATTCGGCGAGGCTGTCGCGTCGCGTCTCAAACTCTCACGCGACGGCAACACGATCTTGTGGCCCCAGCCGACGGAGGACCCCGAGGATCCTCTCAACGTGAGTCCGCGCGCAACAGGCTTGCCTCTCATGCCTTGATTAGCGATGTTTGATTAGCTGAGAATGCTAACACCATATGCAGTGGAGTTCTCGGCGTAAGATGCTGCAGATGATCATCATCACGCTCGCGGCCATAGTGCCCGACTTCCAGAGCGCAACAGGTGTGTGAGGTCCTTCTGGTTGTGGTATCCAGTTCTCATGATCCCAGGTATACCCGCCATCTTCCCCCTTGCGAACCAATTCAATACGACTACTGGGGAGATCAACAACTTGACTTCCAAGTGCGTACATATCAATCCGTCAGAAGCTACGCTGGCCTCTGACCCTACGTTTTAGCTGGAGCATCTTTCTGCTTGGTGGGACCCTTTGGCGATGATCGATGAGAAGGAGTACTGAACCTGTCTGGTAGGATGGGGAAGTCTTTTCGCCGTCATGCTCATGCGTCGTTATGGCCGTCTGCCTGTTCTATTCTGGTCACAAGTGAGCACACTTGATTCGAGTTCATATCCAGCCACTCAACGCGATTCAGGTCTTTGGTCTCGGTTTCAATATTGGGGCGACTTTTGCGCCCACTTTGGCTGTTTTCGCTGGTATGGCTCTGCATGCGCACAGAGGTGTCGCGTATTGACGGGAGATACAGGCATGCGGTGTCTTAATGGCTTCTTCGCGACCGCACCGCAAGTTACTGGTCTTTACATCGTCACAGATATGTACCCTTTCCATCTGCAGGCCAGGATGGTACGTCGACCAATGATGTTATCCGGCAAACTCAAAGACTGATGTACAGCCTTAGCTGAACATCTGGACTATGGGTTTCATCATCTCGCCTTTCCTATCACCCTTCCTATTCGGCTTCTTGATCGCGAATGCAAGGTATGGTCACCCGTGATACGTCTTGTATGGCGGAATCTTGACCCCGGGACTTTCAGCTGGAGATGGGCGTACGGCATTGCCTCCATCTACGGCGCCCTTGTTCTCGCTCTTATCGCTTCCTTTGGAGAAGAGACGTCAGTGTTCCGCTTTATGTGTGTTCGAGTAAGCCTGGGCTCTGACTGCTCCTGTACAGGATATACGACCGCACTGTGAAGCCCATCCCCGCACGCCCGAAGCCGACCTTGCGGTGGCGTATTGAAACTCTACTGGGTATCACCGGAAGGCGCATGGCGAAATACCGCATGAGACTGGCTGATGCGTTCCTCGAACCAATCAAACTCGTTTGGCGCCCACAGATCCTCGGCATTCTCATCTTTGAGGCGGCTCTCTTTGGTTTCAGCATCGGAATCAATGTACGCTCTCCTAGACATCAATCATAGGGTCATGAGCTGAACTGTCTCGAATAGGTGACGCTTGTTGTCTTCCTCGGAAATCCTATAGCGGAAGGCGGCTTCGGCTGGTCCCAGATAGCGATTGCTGGAGGCTACGCTACACCGATGGTACACCAGCCTTTTCCCGTGTCTGGGTTGTTGCTGACCTTGGTTGCGCAGATTGCCGTGCTACTCGGAGAGATCTTTGGACGATACGTGAACGACTGGATAGCTGCTACGTTCATTCGTAAACACCACGGCGTATTCGAACCCGAAGCTCGTCTGTGGTAGGATGAGTGATTCCTGCGCCACGAATCCGTGCTCACAGAGTGTAGGGCCGTCTACATCGCAATTCCGCTCAATATATGCGGATTCGTCGTTCTAGGCGCCGCTCTGCAAAATCACCTGTCAGCCGGCGCGCTGATCATGGGCTGGGGTATCGCCGAGTTCTCCGTCATGATCGGCACCGTCGCTGTCTGTGCGTATTCCCAATCGTCTCACCCAATGCCTCAGATAGCTAACCCGCACACAGATGCTTATATGAATGACTGTTTCCCGCGCAACCGAGGCGAGGTTTCCGCTCTCGTCAATCTTGCTCGTACGCTCGGAGGCTTTGCCGTGCCATTCTTCCAGCTCCCATGGGCGACAAGTCACGGCGCTTTGCAGTCGTTTGGATGCGAGGCCGCGTATGTGCATTGAAATGATACCTATGAGAACGATTCTAACAGAAACATGAAGTATCACAGCAGGTTTATTCCTCATATTTGTACCATTTACGCAGTTCAAGGGCCGCGAGCTCCGGGTGAGTATCCAGCACTACTTGAGCATGAACCACACCGCTGACATGATATCTTTCAGCGGCGGTTCTCCATGTAGGGAAAGGGTTTTGTCGTATCACGGAGATGTACGATTGCATGAATGTGTTCCTACGATCACTCGATGATGACGCCTCGGTATCGAGTGCTGTGTGATTCAGGTGTCCTGCAAGCAAACGCCCACGATAACCTCTCATCTTGCTGCCATACAACAGCCAGACGTTATTGAGCACTTTTCACTTGTATCGTGTTGCGCCCTGAATGAAGAGCGTACTATGACGCGGCCGCCGGAAGTCAGATGAGGATACATGGACGCATAGCTTCGTCTTGTAGAACAGGGGCGTGTGATCCTGAAGGATCGTACGCACGACGAGTCAGCTAAATGCTGTACTCCCTTACAACTCCCCTTCGCACAAGGCTAATCTGTATGTTGGGGGACGCAACGATAGCATGGTACATGTAGCAAGGGGCCGGTTTGGTGGTTTGTGAAAGGCCATCATTTGTTCAACTGCGTGACGCCCAGAGATTGCGGTCCCACGCCCCGTACCGCCACCCGATGCCTACGTATAGTTGCGCAGCCCCTGGAGCGTTCCAGTATCTTCCCACCTTCGACACTCTTTAACGCTGCGATAGGACAATTCTGCGTCCTGCTTCTTACTACCCCGTAAACCCTCGCAGCACACCATGGTCACAGACCCTAAGTTCGATTACACGGCCCCTGTATGTCTTACCGATCTTGTCTATCTACATAGAATACTGATACGTCGGTAGCCACCTGGTGACCCTCCCGGTTACGACGCTCCCGCGTACGATGATGCGCCACCATCGCACGATGCACCTGGATACAGCGCTGGGCCATCGTCGTCTAGCTCGACCTCATCGTTCATCCCTGCGCCGAACATCCCAGCATGCAACCACTTGCTGCAACAAGAGAAGGACACGACTCTGACGGGCCAGTATCTTCTGGACGTAGGCTTGCCGGCGTCTCCTGCGGCAGCATCCCTGCCATCATTCAGGGATCTGAAAGACGCGAACTTGCGCTTCGAGGTCCGCGATGGTGTTATCCGGCCTGAGATCTGGCTGGCGGCGCTCCGGGAGAAGGCGCCTCCTACGACGCGCGCTCGCATCACGGCGAAGATTCGGGACGGGTCGACAAACATCGTGTTGGTGAGTTGCCTGTATGCGATGCTTCGACCGTGTGTGCGATACTGAGACAGCGCACAGCACACGCCTCATCCTTCCATGCCTCGCCCGCGTATCAACCTAAAGGTCGAGCAGCGCGATGGCGATATGTACGTGGCGATCCCGCGTTCGTTTGAGGGAACTATCAAGATCACCAGAAGGAATGGGGGGTTCAAGCTATCGGATAACATCCAGGCCCGCTCACGACTACTGTATTCGGCGAATGGCATGAGCCTGTACAGCCTTGGTGCGCAGGTGGAAGAAGAGTTGACCGATGAGGTCGTGATTGAGAAGCGCGACGGGACTCTCATGGTGATGTACGATGATGAAGCTAGGAAGTAGGGCGCCTGCACACGTTCTTGGCAGGTGGAAGGATATGGAAGGAAGCCTTGTCGATGCGATGAGTTCGGACTGCCTTATTCTGGGACTGTGATTGTGATCTGTAATATATATTCACCGCGATCGGTCTCGTATCCCAAGCAACATAGCAGGGACCAGTTGGTTAACTGTAGGTTTACGAGCCCAGCAACCCATTAGCGGTTTGGCACTCCGGTGGAGGTGACCAGATGCGATGTTTGCGATGTTTCGGTTATACGCGTGACGTCACTGCCCCACGTTTGATCTCTGCGTTATCGATCGCACTTTTCTCGACGCGTATGCCTCTCCTCGTCGAGGTAAACGACGACGCCTGGATCGAAAGATGCACGAGGCCCGATCGCCTATACAACTACTGATACACCAGTTTACTACTTCTGTACACGTCCTCCAAATAGATGTAATGTCCGATCAGAGAACGAGTTTACAGAGTACCAGAGGCGGAGATGGAGATCTTCGCCTTGGGGGAGCCCGAGTTGGTGCCGTAGCCCTCGATCTTCTTGACAAGGTCGAAGCCCTCAACAACCTCGCCTTGAATATCGATGAGTACCTTGGAATCAGGGCGAAGTGGTGAAAGATCGCTTACCGAAGACGACGTGCTTTCCGTCGAGCCACGGGGTCTTCACGGTGGTGATGAAGAACTGGGAGCCGTTCGTGTTCTTGCCGGCGTTGGCCATGGAGAGGAGGCCGACCTTGTCGTGCTTGAAGTTGAAGTTCTCGTCTAGGATGTCGATGTGAGCTGGCGGTTCACCAGCGCGAAGTAGATGACGCACCGGCAAACTTCTCGCCGTAGATCGACTTGCCGCCAGTGCCGTTGTGGCGGGTGAAGTCACCACCCTGGAGCATGAAGTCGGGGATGATGCGGTGGAAACCAGAGCCCTGGTAGCCAAAGCCGTTCTGCCCAGTGCAGAGCTCACGGAAGTTGCGAGCCGTCTTGGGGACAGTGTCGTCGTAGAGCTTGAAGACGATGCGGCCGGCGGGCTGGTCCGCGATGGTGATGTCAAACTATCCGAATCATCAGCGGGTGCGGCGGAGAAGCAAAACGATTGTGAGCGCACGTAACACTGGGCCATGGTCGATACTGGTAGAGTCGTCGATGGATGCAAGGAGAGCATCAATACCGATCTTATACCGCTCGGCAAATGCCGTGACCGGTGATGGAAAGCACTCACGCCGGCAGACGCGTCGCCGGTTCTTCTCGATCCACCATGTCACTCATCGTGCACAGCCTACAGTATGTTACTGCGAATAAAGGATACTCTGCGGTATAGGCTTCAAGCGTGTATGCATATGCCTTTACATCCGCAGTGACGTCCAGTCTCCAAATCACGGTGGGGCTGGCGCATATGGCGGTCCGCTAGTGGTCCGCTCCTGGCTAGATGCTCTGCCCATCAGACCAAGTCCAGTTCTCGATCTTCACTCGATCCGTTCTACAGTACGAAGCGCCTCAGACAGGGCAATACTACACCACTGCCATCCTGCTGGTGGTCACCGAACGTCTACCACGCGCTGGACCAGCGACGCCGCTAAATGCATGTGCATGCTCCACTACATCACTCCCTGTATGCGAGGTATCCAAAAGGGGTTATGCTTGTGGTATCTGGCGCGTACGTTGAGTTACCAGCTCGACTGACCTGATGAGTGGCAGAAGCGATGCTAACTGTCAATCTCTTCGCCAACTCTCGCGCCCCGTTCCGCCGTGGACTAGTGCGCTCGTGTTGACGAACGTGGTTGGCTCTGGATCTGAACACGCATGCAGTGCTGAGGCTCCCAGATCCAGGTCTTCAGCTCTGCGGATTAAGCTGGTAGGCCTCGCGTTATGTTGGGCGGCGCGTATTCCCCCCGTATGTCAATGTTGAAGATGTTGTTGCATAATGAAAGGCCAGTATGTAGGGTCTTAACTTGTTACATAAGAGCGGCTCGACACGTACTTGCTGCATAATCCCAGGCTGCTGTGCGGGCCTATATAACCGGGGTTTGAGCACTTCGTAAACCGCTCGGTAGCATGCACCGTCCGATTCCGATGTTCCTTCTCGTAATTGTGATTTGCGTCCGCCAACCGTTGAAGCTTGGCGCCCGCGGGCGGTGCAAGTACATCAGATCCGTCGGGGCAGACATACTTTCCCATGAATACAAACGGGATGAAGATCATCGTAACGCTATGTATAGGACTTCGTACCGTACGGCCATATTGACTACATAGAGTACGGTCAGCCGAAAGTCGAGTACACTTGCTATTGACGCGGGTGGAACGTTGGCGAAGTATCGTACGTAGCGCATGAAGTCGTGGGCGTTGTGGCTCTGTCAATTAGGCTTTGTTCGTTACACTCGTACCTCGACCTCGACATGTTCTGCCTCAGGCCCGGCCAAACCTGCCCCCGAGGAGTCCGTCAGCCTATTGAATTGAATGGCCAAGCCACGGTTATTTGTCCCATCAGCACGATGCCGGCGACAATCAATCTGCAGCTGTCATACCCCGTATGGCTCAGGGGTCGACTGGGGCGCCGATGCAGCCAGAGGTCAAAGTCCCTCACCAGGTGGAAGCACCAGAGCATTGCTTCCTCTCCATCTTCCTTCCATCCGCCACGGTGAATGCTACTCAGCGCACAGCTACTCGCGCCCGCGAGAGTTGCCAATGACTCGCGTTGAGGACGCAGAGACAGTGTATGTGCATCTGCCGCAGTCGCATTTGACAGGTACTTGACGTGCGGTAAATGAGACAGCTGGATCCATGGTTGCCTGGAGCTTGCGGCGTTGAGTACGGGGCACCCTAATCTATCCCCGCGTCAAAGTTGGTCTGACAGCGGCGAACAGCTATCTTATACCACGACTACTTCCTCACGCTACCCCGGGAGATTGACCGCATTTGGAGAAGCCCCTTATCGCGCCCGTCCCTCGTCTTCTACCTGAACCGTTACGTCCCCGTCCTAGGCGACATCGTCATCACTGTCTATAGGTGCGTCGCAGATCTTTGACACGCAATAGCTATTAAGCGACTTGCAGTTTCTCGGACTTCGCAGCAGAAGAAACGGTACACTATTCGCCTTATACTCGCGCAACTGTTCTAATCTTGTTATGTAGACATGTCGGCAATTCGCCCTCGCTCGTCAGATATTGTTATTGTTCTCTCAAAGCATTGTATGCAGTGCGTACTTCCGTGACCACGCGTCTACCCTACACCTCACGTTGCTGTATCACAGTTCTTCTCGCCTTGCGAATCATCGCGCTGTATAACAGAAGTAAAGGAGTCACTGTATTCGTAGTGGGGAGTGGCCTTGTGCTGTTAGGGATCGCATGTGTGAGTGCTCACCCCTGCTTCACGGTCGATTGCTGTTCAACTCAAAGATCGCAGTGGTCGGTGACTGGAGGACATTCGTTTGTGTTGCAAGACGTGCCCGGTTGCCATATGGGCATGGACTACTATACGTGCGCTCCCTCTCTTCGATACCATCCTGAATCATACGCTGACGCTCTGCAGCGGCTCTCGTTCGTAACTCCTCAAGCTCATATGCAGACAGCTCTGAATTGACCTTGGCTTCAGACATAGCTGTGGCGTGGATTGCACAAGCCGCTTTCGACATGATCATCTTCGGGTTCACAGTCTATCGTACGCTGCAGACCCGACGGTATAGGGATGGACGCGGTCTGCGTCTGAATGGTTCGGGACTGCTCGACCTGGTCTGGCGCGACGGCGCGCTATACTTCGTCGTTATGGCCATGTCCAACGTCGGGAACATCGTGACCTTCTACGTCCTGTCGGATGGACTGCGCGGCGTTCTGTCTACGTTCGCGGGATGGTACGCCACATATTGTGATCCCTTGATACCGCAAGACTGAAATTCCTTCGCAGCATTTCCGTAACGATGATGTCGCGCCTGATGTTGAATCTCTACGAAGCAGCAACACCCGCTTCTACGATGAACGGGGCACCGGCAGACATGACACGAACCGTGACCATGTTCTTCACCACGCGTCTGGACGGCCTGGACGACGACGTGTACGATAACGACTACGAAGCGGCACCTGAGACGGTTGATAGTCATGGAACGACGACTTCGGGCGCTGCACCTAGTACCGGCGGCGAGACAACTCTAGCTCCCTCAACCCCGCGTAATTGGAACTGGGAACCACCAGATACGCCGAAACCGAGCCGTAGTAGGTCATCGAAGGAGGATGCTGATGAGTATGCGTTGAATGAACTGCGAAGAGATCATGTATAATCACTATCTGGATACCACCACCTTGTTTATTCGCACATTGCTATCGATTATCAGAGCGCTGCAAAAGGAATCAATGCAGTGGCGATCTTGGTTCCATATTGCATCTGTGCAAAGATGGGAATAGACTTGATCTGCAGATCGAAATAACGCACGTGGTCTGCCGGTGTCTTGAGTGGATGCAAATTGCAACTCTAGAGCAACAAAAATGCGTCCATCATACAGACGGATGTCCCTGGGGAGATTCGAGCTCCCGGCTTCACGGTATCGCACTGGACCACAACGTGATGATTTAACCACTAATCGACAGGGACCGGAAGCCAAGCCGTTACAAAAATATATCAGTTGGACGTTATTGGACACGGAAAACTCGAGGCTCCAGCACCTAGCCTTACATAGTTCGTCGCTGTGGTGCCACGGTGGACATTGACAGTATATTCAGGAGTTCACGCTGATGAAGATGGAGTAGGAAAATGAAATGACGAAGCACATCTATAAACACAACTGTTGCAGTACAAATGGTAGTAGGGTAGCATTCCCAACGAATTCCGTGTTAATGATGCAGAGAATGAAGCAGGCAACCTGAACACCAACGAGCATCTACTGCACGCGGCCAAGCACGCGCGGCTGTTGCACGTCCGCCATGTTGATGAAGATGTCGTCTGCGGGGTGACGGTACAGCGGTGCGCGGAGACGCTTCTGGTCGAGGTGGTGGCCGATGAAACCGATCGACCGACCGAGAACGAACAAGCCGTTGAGCGTGCCGATGCGGATATACTCCTCGGCCTCCTCCGGCGTGAAAGCGCCAGAGTCGCGGAGCAGGTCGACGAAGCAGACAGCAATGCAGCCGTCGACGTTGAGGATGAGCGTGTCCTTCTTCGCCGTAGTGACCTTCTCAACGGCCAGGGCGTAGTCGAGCAGGCTGTGCGAGGGGAAGTTCTTGCGGACGTACTCCTTGACGAGCTCGACGCGGAGATCAGGGTTGTTCACGCTCTTGATCTTGTGGCCGATACCAGAGACTGCATGGTTATCAGTAGATGGTCCGCTACGAGACGGAAAGGTAATACTCACTGAGCTTGTTTTGCTTGCGTGACTGGTCGACGAACTCGCGCGGCGTGAGGCCGGTGTCGCGTGCGCTCGAGAACATCGATGCGGCCTCGTCAAGCGCACCACCGAAGCGGGAACCGATGGTGAGGAGACCCGAGGCAAGCGAGGAGATGAGGTCCTTGCCTGCGCGCGTCGCGACGATGGTGTTCATAGCACTGAATGAATCGTCAGTATGGCGCATATATGCTGATGTCTGAGACTACATACCCAGAGACGGCGGGACCGTGGTCTGCAGTGAGCATCAACACCATCTCGATGAACTTGGTAGCCCATGGTGGCAAGCGGCGCTTGAACCAGAGCAGCGAGACGACACCACCGAGACCGATGTCCTCCTTAAACACATCGGAGATACGCATGCCAGCGTACAGGAGCTCCTGACCACGCTCGTCGGAGATGGTCGAGATGAATGCCGCAGGCTTGCGGATGAGACCAAGGTCCTGCGCCCACTTGTAATCCATGGGGATAACAGGCGGGTCACGCTCCTTCTGCGGGACGATGGTGCCGGCCTGGACGAGCTTCTCGTACAGCTGGTTGAGCACGGCAGGCAGGTCCTCGAAGGTCTCGGGAACGATGAAGCCCGCGGCGCGCATGGCGGAGTTCTTCGCGTCGGCGGTCTCCATATTCGAGTTGGCCATTGAGCCGGCGTGGCCGAACTGGACCTCGGTCGTAAACATCTTCGCGCAAGTACCAATGGCCCAGGCGACGATA
This sequence comes from Peniophora sp. CBMAI 1063, assembly GCA_900536885.1. Taxonomy (NCBI): domain Eukaryota; kingdom Fungi; phylum Basidiomycota; class Agaricomycetes; order Russulales; family Peniophoraceae; genus Peniophora; species Peniophora sp. CBMAI 1063. The sequence goes on along the minus strand of UWZB01000823.1, from coordinate 279,500 downwards.
GGCTTCTTGATCTTGCCGCTCTTGACTGCCTCGATGACGCGGTACTCCTCGACACCACCGACCTCACCGAGAAGGACAAGCATCTTGCAGTCGGGATCTTGCTCGTAGCGAAGCAAGTGGTCGATGAAGGTCGAGCCAGGGTAGCGGTCACCACCGATGGCGATACCCTCGTACGTGCCGTTGGTGTAGAGCGAGAGCATGTTGTTGAGCTCATTGGACATACCACCCGACTTCGAGACGTAGCCGACCGATCCAGGGCGGTAGAGCTTAGATGCGATGATGTTGTCCATCATACCACCAGAGTTACCGATCTTGAAGCAGCCGGCCTTGATACCACCGACGGTCGCGGGGCCGATGATGAGGACCCCCTTCGACTTGGCCTGGAAGAGCAGGTCGCGGGCGTGGCGCTCGGGAACACCCTCAGCGATGATGGCTATCGACTTGATCTGCGCGAACTCGAGGATTTCCTGCGTGCTCGAGTACACGGAGCGCGACGAGGCGAAGTTGACGACGACATCAACCTCGGGGTGCTTCTTGACAGCCTCCGCAACGGAAGTGTAGACCGGGAGAAGGACTTCCTTCGTGCCCCAGTAGAACTTCTGGATGTGGTGACCGCCGAAGGGGTAGATCATGGCGGCGACCGAGGGTGTTGCGCGACCGCATGAGAAGTCGAAGTCGAGCATACCCTGGATGGCGCGCGGCTGGAGACCGTAGACGAACGAGCGAGTAGTCGCGTCGAACGGACGGAATGCGGGGCGTTGACCAGAAGTCTCAACCTTATCGAAGCGGGCGATCTGGTCGTTTGGCTGCTGGCGGGTGCCGTCGGCGTTGACCTGGCCGACCGTTGGCTCGGGCTCCGATGTCTCCTTCGCCTCGACGGGAGCAGCGGGCGTTTGGCTGATGGACTTGGGGATGGTGTCCGACTCCTTCTTGACGCCAAGTGCGATGGGGACGATGGCGGTGATGTGCGTCTCGGGGCCGTAGACGTGAATGGGAACACCAAGCGATTCGCCGAGGAGGCGCATGGCCTTAAGACCCTCCTGGTAGTTGGGGCCACCACGGCGCACGTAGATGCGGACCTTGTGGGTCTGGAGGGCGGCTTTGTACTCCTTGAGTGCGCGAATGATACCCTTGAAGGTTGCCGCGACGTTGGTGAAGTTGGCGATGCCACCACCGATGATGAGGACCTTGCCCTCGGGGTGGGGCTTGCCGCGCGTGATGAGGTCGATGATGGTCTTCGCGTACTCGTACGTCTGACCCTCAGTCGGTGCACCAGAGTACTCGCCGTAGTTAGCGAGTTCATGGGCGAAGCCGTGAGCGGCAATAGCGTCGGCGTAGACGACCGAAGCACCACCACCGGCAACCATGGTCCAAACGCGACCCTCGGCGTTGAGGACGGTGAGTTTGAGCGAGGCACCAGTCGAGGCATCAAGCTTCTGGATGTAGGCCTCCTCCTTCGTCAGATCGCGACCAAAAGGTGCAGGCCACACCTGCGGGGGAGATTAACATCATGCGAAGCGCTCGGGGGAAAGGAAATGACAAACCATTGGAGGTCCGCGGTCAGCGGAGACGGACTTGCCCTTGACAGATTGAGGGGCGGTCTCGTAGACGCTAAGGTCGCGAGCGATAGCCCATTTGGGACCGCAGATAGACTCGGCGGTCTGGTCGAGCTTCGCAGCCATGTCGAGGTAGTGGATGGTAGGCTGACCGCCCTCGACGGCATCGAGACAGATAAGGGGGTTGATCTCGAGGTATGCGAAGTGCAGGTCGACGTAGACAGAGTACAGGCGGACGAGGAAGTCAACAAGGGTCTCCTTCTTCTCTGCCGGGACGTCCTTCAAGAGAGCAGACGCGAACTCGGCGCGAGAGGGGAACTCCTTGCCGACTGGGATGGCGAGGCGGAGTGCCTTGGCGTCAACATCACCGATATCCACACCACCCTCGTGGGTGAACAGGATCTCGTCGCCTTCACGATTCGAGTTGATGCAGACATAGTACTCCGTGTTGGATGGGTGCGGGAGGAACGGCTCGACGATGAAGTTGTTGAGGGTGCCGGTAGTGCTCTCGACCTGAGAAGGAACAAACGAACTTATCAGCACAACGCCCAAATCAATGGCCAGGAAATGAGACGCGGTCGCGTGCAGCCCGTAAATGACATCACGTGCGAACACGCGTCTGGACGCGAGGCGCGCGAACCAAAATCGAGACGCGACAATCCAGGACAGCAGACATGCTGTTGCACGCGTTTGGAGCGTGTCTGGCTTGTATGCGCTTCTATCAAGATGCCAACAGGGATCGCAGGGCGACTTAGGCGCGCGCAAATTGAATGCGGTAAATGCGGGTAATGGGCGGCAGCCGCAATTCCGTTCCCCAACGCGTCGAGAGTGTGAGCGGTCCCAATTATACACACCTTTTGGGGCTTTCCTGCACGCTCAGCGATCCATGCCCGGGCCTCGTCCCAGGACTTGTTGAGCGCGAGGAGGCCAGCCTTTCCGCGGCGTTTGATGAGCTGGTCGGGCTTTGCGACGAGCTTGGAGGTGAAGACCCAGGAAGGCAGCTGGGTGTCTGGCGTGATCGCGCCGGTCTCTGGATCCCAGGAGATCTGTGCGACCTTTGGCTGGGGGAACACGAATGGCGTCGCGATCTTTGCAGAGAGTGCGACTGCCGGCGCGCGCTCGAGCCAGTACGCGAGGAGCAGCTTGGCGTCGTATTCGCGGATGGCTGCCAGTCGCCGGTGAGAACCATCGCGGTCGAGATCGGATATAAAACTTACCCTTGGAAGACATTATGGAGGGTAGGAGGGTGAGGTGAGGGTCAGAAGCAAGTCCTCCGCTGGCCTGTTCTTATCCCCATTGCAAAGTCCCCAATGCTGCATCGGACTCGTTCCCACGCGCAGGCGGCCTCGCGCCACTTCGTCTGGACCTTTCACAATGCCAGCTCACATCGTATCATCCGTCGCTTTCGACCAATCACCATCGCTATCTACTAGCCCGACCGCTAGCATAGCTGGCCCACTGGGGGGCAGCTATCCAGACATCTCTGTTGTCGAAAAGTCGAAGTTGCCGCGCCGCATGGCACTGTCTCACCACAGAAGGTTCGCGGCCGAAGCACGCCACGCCACCATTTTCTCTCCCATACTGTGGCTCTGGCTTTACGAGCTCGCTTCTTCTGCCAAATGGCCCGTACTATACGCGGCCGAGTTTATCCTTCTCGGTTGGCCAGTTTTCGCGCCCGACGCGACCGAGAACGCGGTCGACGCGTCGCGTCTTCCTTCAAGTCACTGGACGTGACCGGTGTGGTATCCGACCTTGCAGCTCGCATATCGCTCAGCCCTTCCGTTTTCCAGATCCCGAGCATGTGCAACATGATACCACCGTATGTACTCTTCTCATGAGTGGCTCCATGGCGTCAGTCCAAGACGCGATCTTTGTGAGCAGCGCGTCAGCTCCATATGCTATTCGATAACAGTCGACCCAGCCTAAAGCGGGCGTGTGAGTGCCGAAGAGACTTCACCGCTTCCGTCCCGGTATTGCCTCTGGCATGGGTCGGCTGTCAAAAGCAGCTGTACGACAGATCATATGCACTAGAACCTGTCGCACCCAGCAGGAGACGGACAGCCGCTGTCACTTCTCTTCGCTCGACCACAACTCTATCCAAAGCATCGACTTGCCATACTTGCAACTCTGAGCAGTGAGAGCCGTGCATGTGCTGCGGAGATACACATTCGATGGAGAGATGCCAAGGGTTCTACGCTTTCGACGAGCAGTGTGGCCCTCCGTTAGTCCCTACGCCTGATCCGTTCCCGACCTTCCCGAGGATCTGATATTCCGACTGAGTTTGTGCATCTGGACCCACCCAGAAGATCGATATGAGCGACCGGCAACCCAGATGGGTCAGACTTCTCCTCTTAGGTTAGGGTTACACTTAAGAGGTCGGACTTCGGTCGTGGACTCGTTGGGTTCGGACTTTACCTTGAGCACAAATCACTACAGAGGACCCTTGCGCAGTGTTCCGTTGTTCAGTAATCACCTAGGTATCATTCTCTCTTTGGAACCCCGGCTACCCGTACTGTACCGTAGTTATGCGAACCCCGAGAACACACCGGGACGCTCATGCGTAGAGGCTCGGAGTAATGGAGTAGCCCGTTGGGCGCAGCCGGTACCTAGCGCTAGGCAGCACTGATGATCCAGCATCAAGCTTTCCGTGGATGAGTCAAGCTCGCATCACGGCCAGTGAGCCCGAATGCGCACTTCAGAGCACACACCTGTCAGTCTGGATCACTATCGGACTCATATTGACCAGGTTCTGCTCGGCCTTCTCGGGATCTGAGTCTCCTGAGCCATGACGATGCGTACAGGCTTTATGCAGACATCGAAAACCTCAATGATAGCGACAAGGAGTACAAGTACAACACATGGTATACAACATTTCCAATCAGATGTGAGAGCACGATGCACAAACGAGAAACAACCTCACTGTAGCGCCACAGTACCGTCTAGATCCTAAACAACAATCTGTACCTCCTCTAACTCGTCTTCGCTATCTGAGCTTAGCTCGTCACCACCAGCCTGTGACGGATGTGGTGGTAGCTCCCGCCCTTCCTCCTTCGACACGATCTTCTCCTTGTCCAAGAAACCCTGCCACATCTGCGCAGTTCCTCCCGCGATTTCATTCGCCTGAGCATGCTTTCCCTGTGCGATCAACTCATTCATACGCGCCATTCTTTTCTGCTGAATCTGTACCATCTCGTTCCGCCGTTCCTCGCTATCCCTGGCCCGATGACGTTTGAGAGCCTCCTCCTTCATCGCCGCGATATCAGCAGCTGTGAGCTGGCGCGTGGGCTCGATGGGCCGGAGGGGCTCCTTAGGTTTCTCCGGGGTTGGAGGGCGGCGGCGATCAGGGCTGTACCCTCGATGCTCGTGAAGACGGAAGAGGTGTCGGCGCTCGGCCATTGTTCGCCCGCGTTTTTCAGTACCTGGAGCGGGGCCGTCTGCTTTGTTGCCCGCTACGGTCTTCTGCGCACGGCGAGCTTCGAACGCAGCCGGCCGCCTCTCGCGACCAGCGGCGCGACCGGTCTTGCGAGCGGCCAGAAGGGTGTCTTCGGGTGGTACGACGACGTCCGGCAATGTCTTCAAGACCTGAGATGAGCCAGCTTGGGGACCGTTGTTCACGGCGAGATCGAGGCTATCGAGCACCATCTCATTAGGCACGGGCATTGAAGATGACGAAGCCACGCGAGTCTGCTTTCCGGGGACGAATGGCGCGGCCGCTGCTCGGAGAGGAGTTGGCGTAAGCACCGGCGCTGGTGGAGGCGACGCTGCCCTTCGAGAAGTGTCAACAGAAGACAAGACTGGCCGCGCGGTTGGAGGTACGCTTCGGGGTCGTTGGGGAGGGTGTGAGGGGAGAGCCCAAGCTGGGAGACTGCGAGCAGAAAAGGGAGGTTGAAAGTTCCATGGCTGGGCAGAGATATTAGTCTGAGAGGTAGTGATAGGTGATGTGGGAGAGGTTGATGGAAGTTGTAAAGGTTGATCATTCAGCAAGAGCTGAGGTATCGCGATGGCCGGCGAGTTGCCGAATAATACTGAGTGTGGCGGAGTGTTGGCCCGATCATCATCTTGAGCCATCTCCACGTCCACGTCCTGCGTCGTTAGCAGGTCGGCGCCGGTCTCTGCCATGTCCATGTCCATGTCCTGACCCATCCGATCGACCTCAAGACTTCTGGCGTACGACTCCGCCTGCACGCGCCTCCATTCTGCTTCCCTCTTCTCCTTTTCGTTCAACCACTCCGCAATCTCCCGTTGTTTCCTGTCTTCTTCCAGTTGCGCGCAAAGCGCCTCAATCGCACCCTGCCGCTTCTGCTCTTCTTCACACCGGACCCTTTCAGCCAGTACGAACGGTCGCCTAATGTCAAAGACGATGCGCGCATGTACAGTCTGGCACTGCCAGTACTCCACCGCGGAATGCAGGAGATCAGGGCGGCGAAGAAAGACACCATGTTGTGCGATGTGAGGGTTGTGTAGGTCCGGCAGTTGATTGCGCTGCGGCACCTCGGGCTTAACCGTATCCACTAAAGCAAAGTCAGAGAAGTGCTTGAGGTCTAGTAGTATGAAGAGCTTACCATCCGAACTAGGTTTGCTCTCCTCGAGGACCTTTGTTGAAGGACGCACGTCCTGAGGATGTGTTACAGGTGCATTCGGAGTAGCTGTGCCACGTCCTGCATCCGCGGGAACACGGGCAGAAGCCGTCGAACGACACAAGCAACAGTCAGCCAGGCGGGAATCAGGAGCAGAGACGAGTCCGGAAGCGTCTATGGCCGGGTGCAGCTCTTTGTAGAACAAGCCCGGCGACGACCCTTGTAGATTGTCTAGTGCCAGTTCAGCTATGATAGCCTGCGAAGATACTTCAAGGAACCATACCTTGATCAACATTGCAGTTGTACTTGGGTGGCGGGCTATCCATTGTACTCGAGTCCGAGTCGTTGCTATACGACATATCTAAGGGGCAGTCGGATTCGTCTGAAGAAGGCAAGGATAATTGAGAATCGGAGTAGACAACGAGGCCGGACCGGTGGTGGAGCCCGGACATAGAGTGCATGGCAGTAGGCGGTGGCGCAACTTCCGGAAGCGTCGCCACCGGCCCCGAGCGGAAGACGAGCACACAGGCGAGGCAGAACAAAGTAAGGATGCAGAGGCCGATGTAGCCTTGAGCAATTGATATCGTGGCTGAAGCAACGAGCACCTCTACGTGCCCAAGACTCCAGCAGAAGGATACAATAGTCCGGCAGATGGACGAGGCGCGGCGCGCCGAAGCGATGAGACCGGGCGTGGGCATTGATTGACAGGGTGGCTAAGCGTGCACAGCGCGCTTGAGAAGGGGATGAGAGGGCGGGATGAGTGGTAGGCAACAAGGCGGTGGCTGGTCAGCCTACCCTCTTATTGATTAGTCGAACAAAGTACAGGTCGCCTCGGCAGCCCCCGCGGACAGGCACATCCGCCACTCGTTTCCTCGGCCTCGAGGCGCTCCCAAATCCCCAACACGCCCTTGGGCCTTATACGACTGGCGTACTGGCGTAATCTCCGTATGTTCAATCACAGCTCTCGGCTGGCAAAGCATCACGAACACTATGCCCGTCTTCGCGTACGACTCATCGCCGAGATGTACTTGTTCACGCGTGAGAATGTGATGGTGTTGAGAGCGCGGTTGTCCTCGGAGGCATCGAATCTTGAAGCTCAAAGGGTTATCATGAAAGGGCCAGAGTATATCGCCCTTTGTATAGGGTGAGAAGCCAGGTCGAAGTCGAACGTCGAACGACGGGCGCAGACAACAATGCGCGCTGCTTTCACACGCTCTCGCGCACCGCGTGCCGGCCGATGCACGATCACATGAGTTTCGTTCTCCCTATGATACACAAGAGAAAAGCGCCCTCAAGGAGGGAATGTCATGATGACACAAAAAGTACACTCCTCAACTCGCAGCGATGAGTCGTCTGAGACTCAGGGCCAAGGAGGAGTGATACACAGCAAGAGTCCGAACCATGCCATTCAAAAAAAGTCTGCAGCCTTCTTCCTTCTCGCCGCCTGGATGTTCTCCACCATCTCATCGAATCCTTCAGGCTCGTCAAGTTCTCCCTGAGCCTGCTTCACCGCCTTCGCTTGCGCATATTCGTCTACTTCTGTCTCCTCGCCTTCTTCCGCGTCGGGTAACTGAGTGGAGGGGTTCTCGAACTCGACCGTCCCGAGAGACTTCGCTATGTCCGCAAGGAAAGTTTGCACAGCTGACGTCGTATTAAACGCGGATTGCCCTAAAGTCGGAGAGGAAACCAATCGGCCCGAGCTCCCTGGCGGCAATGCGACGTCGTCCACGAAGTTGACCTTCTTCGCTGGCTTGGGAGTGGAGGGCGCACTAGGAGGCGTGCGAGGTATCGAACGAATCCTCGCCGACACCTTCGCGCGTTGTTTTGCGGCCTCTTCCTTCTTCCGCTGCTCATCAGTGTCCTCAGGCGTGGAAGCACTACGCTTCAATTCTTCGCGTCTTCGGCGTTCTGCGTCCATAGTCGTCTGGTGTTCCTGCACTTCTTGTTGGCTGTAGAAATGCTGCGTTCGGGAAGTCTGAAGCGCTTCTTCGCGCTGGTGTTGTTGTTCCTGCGCATTCGATTCAAGACTAGAAGGTGACGAATGCGGTTGCTGAGTGGATGTCGGAGATCGTATTGATTGGGATGATTGTGAGAAGGTTACGGGTTGGCCAGCGATTCTGAATGTGGCATCTGAAGACGATGGAGTGGGCGACGGGGCGAGCTTGGGGGCGAAGGCGGGTGTTGGGTCAAGATCTGACTGTATTCCAGTGGCATGGGTCAAGGCTGACAGGTTCCGTGGAGCGGAAGGGTGTTGATCAGCGGCCACAGGCGACGTCGACGAAAAAGTCGCCGAAGTCTGACAAAAGACCGAGGCAGCCGAAGGTTCCTCCATGTCTTGATCCGTGAGTTCGTAGGATCGTGCTATACCACTCTCCACAGCGTCTGTATCCATCATGTCGTCCGTGTCCCGGCACCAAGTAGTTGCTGGCGAGAAACTGGGTTCATGACCTCGAGGACCAGTAGACGGGAAACACGGTTGTAACCAAAGGGCTAGCCTATGGCGGATGTTGCACATAAAGTCGTCGGATATCCTTTTCCTAACCCGGCGAAACAGATTTGCATCAGCTTCGCGTGAGAGCGCATCCGGATTGTGAAGGTAGTAATCGTCTTGAACTTGTTGAATCGTACGCTCAAGGGGACGCTCGGTGATGGGGGCTGAGGTACCGGTATATCCGTTGGTGTCTATGTTACGGACGGGTTAAGGCACTGACAGAAGCTCAAGCGATTGGCACTCACTAATCGGCGTTCTCCGTGAAGGCTTGCATTCTTGTTGATCTTGCTCATGCCAATCTCCGTGGGTCGTACGATCGGGCTTGGGAGGGGAGGGAAGCAAGGTTGCGACCCGGTGGGGCGTAAACGAGGTTGGTGAGGGTGGCACAGGATTGTATCGCCGGCGGGCTGTAACAGAGTGTGCTGCGCGAGGTGGTTTAGACATCAGCGAGTAGAAGCGCTTGAAGTCGTTGCATTGTATGTTATCTGAGACGCCGTGAGCAGATGCGTGCAGGGGACCATGAGCAGCATACTAGGATCATTGAACCAGTCGTATTCGTGGTAAGGATTGCACCGGTCATCGACGGTCGGCGCTACAGATATATTCATTGGATACCGCGAGCGAAAATAGGAGACCGAGACTCACGCGCTGCGAGGTTGCCTGTAACCACACCTGTCACGGACTTCAAGTCGCCCTCCGCGTCCATCGAAGAGTTGAGCAACAATTCGACATCCAAGGGGGACTCTGGTACTGCAGCAGTAGCGGTGTTTGTGGCGCTCGCAGCGCGCGGCGGCTGGCGCGGGTTGAAGAGGATGTTGCAGGTGAGCAAGAAGGAGGCAATGAGGAAGAGGTCTGCACGAGTCTGCGCCACCGCCAGCGCCACCATCAGTGCCAGAACAGCATTGAGGTCAACAGTGGCGCAAATCGGAAGTAGCTGTGTAAAGAGGAGGATCGGGTTGCGCCACCGTGCCATGACGATGAGAAGGCTTGAGCTGATGCGGAGGAATAGTCGAGCGGGATGGAGTTTGGAGAGGGACACGCCAGTGGTAGTTTGCGACAAGTACGCTCGCTCATCTGCTTTGCTTATGCAGTGAATAAACAATGAGGCCGCTTGCCAGGAACCTCTCCACTGATCTGGGCACAAGACAATGGAAGGTCCCAACCACGCCGGCGTCGATTACATCCGGTGAACCACATGCGTGAACGACAACCACCACACCCCGCTAACTCATGCCGACAGAGCTATGACCAGCGTATTCCTAGTTTGCTGTGGTATGAGTAGCACAGTGTGGAAGGAGTCGTGCAACTCGTTATTGACGAGATTCGACGGTGGATGCCTAGCACTATGACGCTCAGACGACGTATCGCGTCCATGCTATGCGCATCCACATATCGTGGGTCGTTGATGAGGAGAGGTTCACAATCGGCCTCTGAGAAGGCAGCGGCCATGACTAGCAGAAAGAACAATGGATTGCTCGACTGTACACAGACCGCCGCGCCGGTTGATCCGGCACAGTCGCGATCACATGAGTTCATAGCTACGACACAGTGGTTCTTGTTCTGGTTCGTGATAGGTGCATACTTTCACTTTACTACCAATCCTGTACACCTCAGTACTCGTCTCTGTATGTGCCAATTGTGTTTGCTACAGGCATGAAGACTCTGAATCACGAACTATCCGAGTGCTATTAGCAGATGGTCGCCCATACTGCTCAGGCGTGTACACAACGGCTTGGAACCCGCGGCAGCCAGCAACGACAGTCACCTCGTACCTCACGGAAGAATAGCCCGAGCCCAGATGGACACGCCGAGTTGCGGGGGCAAGAGATGCCCCGTGCTTAGCGGCGGATCGGTCCAAACTGACAGATGCCAGGACACATGTTTGAACGTTTGCTAGTCACCGGAGAAGCGATCCCCAGAGAAATGTTACTTAGCGTAATCGGCGTTCACATTTTGATTGCGCGGCCGATGCCAGAATATACAGCATATGTGTGACGTGTAAACAACAAAATTATGTCGCAGGCAGATAAGAAGTCTGCGGACAGCTATCAATTGTAGATGTACAGTGAAGTAACGAATGGACTGCGCGCGGGAGTCAATACAGCTCAGTGGATCATAGATGTCACGAGACGTACCAAGGCTCTATGGAACCAATAGGAAGAGTACGTGTGCGGCGGTCGCCGGCGTGGGTCGTGTTTGCCTCGCTGCGGCGTGACGCACTGACAGCGTGTGTGGGTCAGTGATGCATGGATGATGCAGGGACAGAGGTCGGTGGTGCGCGCCAGTTTAAGATGGGGTTGCGCGGGTATCCTGGAGCAGGGCGGGGCGAGATGGCCAACTCTGGGAACTCAGCAGGCAGAAGAAATAGGCCCGGTGAGATACGGTAGATAGGTGAGAGTTCTTTCGGAACATTGTTCGTATGACGAAACACTTGACGACCACATGAATATCCAAGGAGGTTAGTGCGGGAGTGGAGCTATGAGAGGGAGGTACGCGAAGAAGGGGAGGGACGGAGCACAGTAGACATCGACAGCAGTGCAGGTGCGAAAGCAAAGCGAGGAAGGCGAATATCATGAACACAACGGGAACTGCCCGTTAGCTAGGGAAACTGGATCGCCTAGAAAGCAACTGATCGCCTTCGACAGGCGACGGATCGTTTGAGCGATTAGGTGGGCTTTCCACCACGATGGGAGGTCCCGAGCCCATTTCCGTTGCTTCGTTCTCCGGCTCCATCGTCGGCTCGTACGCGTAGGGTCCATCGTGCAGGTGGTCATGGTCGGCGCTGGGAGCCGACCACACGCTATGTTCACTCCCGTGCTCGCTCGCTATGCTGGAGCGAGTAACCGTATTGGTATGATGCAACGAGTCCAGCGTGGTCGAAGTGTACATCCTCTACAGGATTCATCAGATCGCGATCGAGGTAGTCAATAAGTTTGAAACGTACAGCGACGATTGGCCGCGAGTAATCCATATCATCGCGTAGACTGTGTGCACTCGCGAGAGCGGCGTCTTGAGTACCCACCCGACGTATCTCGGGATTTAGAAGCCCGTCCGGCGTAAGCACATCTGGACTTGGGAATGGCAAGTTCGAGGCGTCAAAAAATGCTGGCCGTGGCGGGAGGAGCAGGCCACTAGGTGCCGGTTCCCTACCAGTGGGCCGGGGCGTCGCTTCAAAGAATGTAGGGGCCGGCGGAGAGTTCACGCTCTGGCTTCGTCGTTTGCCCGTAGAAGGCGCCGAAGAGCCCTCAGCGGCCTCGGAGCCAGATGGGGCTCCGCCACGTATACGCGGTCGCCAACGCAGTGAGAAGCCACGAGAAGGTGTGCCAGGTCGCGACGCGTCTTGCGAAGGGTAACTTGAAGGAGGCGCACTGGGCGGACGAGCCTGTAAAAGTGGCTGCGAACTGGTTCCGCTTCCAGATGCCGTGCCCATCCCGCTACCGCTACCACTGCTGTCGTGGGCAAGGGATGGGCGCTGAGGTGGTGGCAGGTCTTGTGCCCACCAAACGCGCGCACCCTCAAAGGACGTAGAATGCCCATGAGAGCTCCCTGCATTGGAATGCCCGTGGGAACTGCCACCTGGAGGACTGGAACTATCATGCCCGGTCTGCGAGACGGGACCGTAGCTGTAGCTCGCATGGCCATGCGACGAAGAACCCGTACGGTGTGCACCAGCAGATGAGGAATGGGTGGGACTGTGCGGTGCGTCGGCAGCAGCTGCATCTGCAAGAGGGAACGCCGGCATGGGTGCGAACGCGACAGGTCGACCGTAAAGCGAGTGGCCTTGTGACATAGTGTATCCATGCGACTGTGAGCTCAAGCCTTCCGGGTCTGTGTCGGCATCGTCAAGAAGCACTTCGCCGCTCCCGACATTGGTCCCTATGGCGCCGTAGATGCGCGCCTGACCAGAAAGCCCTCCCGAGGCATCCACCATCTCGTCGTGATCGAGTTGCCTTCGCGTATTGTTCGCCGGTGGTACCGGCGGCTGCGCAGGGCCGAACCGTCTCCGCAGCAGGAAATAGACTCCAAGCGCTACAAGAACAACAGCCGCTGTGATGCCTATGACAAGCCCCGCAAGAGCGCCAGCGTTGTGGGTGAATCTGATAACCAAGTGAGTGAGCGAGGTGATAGAATGGTCCAGTCAACGCACCCTCGACTGTCGGAGACAGGAGCCAGTGTTCCGCTTGGCGTGACGGTAGTTATCGTAGTAGGACGCCCGCCCGCCCCTGTCGTGGTGACGGTAGTGGTGACGGAGGGGCGGGGACTAGAAGGGGATAAGCCGATGGTCGAGCGCGACGAAGCGCTGATAGTGAGGCCAGATGATCGAGTGGGGGACGACGATGCTTCCCCCGAAGTAGATTCAGACAAAGAAGTCTTTGAACTCTGAGGCGAAGTCGTGGAGAACGCGACCGCCGTCGTGTCTGAACTCGAGGAAGCGCTCGATGATGTGGAACTTCCAGATACGACACTGGATGTGGCTGCTGTAGTCGACACGACAGTTGATGTCGAAGTTGTGCTCAATGTTTGTATTGATGTCCCGGTAGTGCTCGACGTGACGGACGACGTCGCCCCCGTATTCGAAGTCGACGACGAAGTGCCAGAAGATCCACTTGAGGTTGTGGTTGTACTCGCAGTCGTGGTACTCGAGGTCTGGCTACTGGTGCTTTGCGTCGAAGTACTGGATGATACAGTTCCAGAGGTAGTGACAGAGCTGGATGTTCCCGACGTCACCGAAGTGGGACTCGTACTAATCGAGGTGGACGTATGCGAGCTGGACGTTTCCGAAGAGCCAATCGTGGAGGACGATCCTGTGGTGGTAGGCACGGCAACGCTGCTCGTGTGAGACATCAGATTCGTACACACGAGCGCATAGCGGCGAGGGAGAATTGCGGAAATAGTGGAGATCAGCGAGAAAGCTTAATTTCTACACATTTGGAGCGCGCGCACCTGGTGGACGTGCTGACGGTGCCGCTGCCTGGAGTCGTACGAGAGCTTGACAAGATGGCCGACGATGACGATGACGATGACGACTGGGGCGTTGTCGCAGTAGAAGAGCCCGGCGGGCGCGTGGTTGATGCCGGCTGGGTGGGCGATGAAGTACCGGGGGCGGAAGACACCAGCGAGGTTATTTCTGACGCCGAAGAACTGGGGGGAGAAACAGTGCGTGAGTTTGACTGTGGACTGGTCGTGGGCGAGCTCGTGACAGCAGGTGAAGGAGTGGACGAAGGGGAAGGGCGCGATGCAGAAATGTTCGTAGCGGTTGATACAGCAGAAGTACTGTCCGTGACAGATAGGGAAATGGAAGCAGAGTCAGAAGTCCGTGACGAGGAAGAAGAGGGTGTTTGTCTGGTGGACGAAGACGAGTTAGTCGAGTTCCGTGAGGCGGACGATTCAGTGGGTGTGCTCGACGGGCTTTCGGTTGGGGTATCAGAGGATGACGAGACGGTAGCGCTCGACGTGGCCGCCTCGGTCGGCGCACTCATGGTAGCCACTGAAGAGACTGGGACGGCAGAGGCGCCCAGCTGCCTCGGCACGAGCGAAGTGACCGCATTGACTGCAAGGTGATGGTGCCAGCCTTGCAGTGCGTGCGCGACCCGTTGACCATGCCGTTGCATATACAGGATCAGAGAAACACGGCGCGCACAGCAAGGGAGATGAGCGCAGGAGCAAAGGGAGCAGGCGCTATAGCATCCAGCGCTCCTCCTGGAATAAGCTCCGCCTCTCCCCACGCCTGTCTCCATTCTGTAAACCCAAGGAACCACCGACAGATCTCAAGAAAAATCTGGCACTACATGAATAGAAAGAGCACTCACGAACGGTCTTGTCTTCGATGCTGCCAGCGCCTGGTCGCCTCCCGCCTCAACGGTATTCGCATAGTGTTATAGTCGGCGGCAAGCACAATCAGTCCTTGACGCCGAGCGCAGTAGTAACGAGTGTAGTTTGCGTCGAAGCGCCAGTGAGCCAAAGTCCTATCTTAGAGAGTATTCATGAAGGTCCAGGAAGAAGAGCTGAGCCGAGACTCTGTTGTCTGCGCCGGTTGCACTCCGTCCAGCGGAGAGATGAGTGCCTGAACGAGATCACGAATTTGAGATCGCCTTGCGGCTCGCGCCGCCGGCTGCGGCGGCTTTATCGGTCCCATGTGCTTTTGCCCTTCCTCTACTTGGACCTCCACGACGATGAATTGTGGTGCTGTCTTGTGGCCTATGGGCCACAGTATCTTTTGCCGCGCTCATCCGTTTGTCGTGTACGCGTCTCCGTCCGTCACGCGTCAAGCTTTGAGTCCCCTTCTCCACTTTGATCTGAGAACGAGATTTGAATTGCGACCACCCTCGGAGCCGATACCGGCGGGCTTGATCAACCTGACCCGAAAAGGCTTATGCAAAGCATACACTGTTTTATTGGCTTCTTAGTGGCTACGTTCCCTTCACATCGCTTACCCAAGCCATCACTGCGACAACCTCGTAATGTCTACACTGCTCCCCGAATTGGGTTGATCCCTGTCCGCTTTCTACTATTAGGTACGTGGTTACAAGGACTTCGAGTGATCCTCAGAACGGACAAAGGAGTTCGAACATTGACGAAGGGCAACCGAAAGCTTGTTTGACAATGGCGCAGTACTCGAAACACTTTCAGGCCGCACCCCAATATGCGCGCTCTTGATATCATGCTTGCCTGGGCGCAGACGTGTTCGATTTCGCGCCGCCGTTGACAGCAGCCGCTCCGCTTGTCGTCGTCGGGAGTCGTCTTATTCGCCACCTCCAGAGAGCTCGTAGAGTAGGAAACACCCCGAGCTGGCGGATCGGATGAAGCGGTCTTCGCGTGACTCGTCGTCTTCACAGACATTCGGCGCAGGTCATACTCTCAATTGGTGCGTCTCTACGAGCGCGTCGACCGTGGCATCGCTCGTTGTTCCGTGTATACTATTTACGCCCGCATACCCTGTACGGGCGTCAGATCCAACAGGGCGAATGTATGTATGGACCACGCATACCATCATTTCGCCCCTGCCCGAGACTCCCGACGCGGCGCCGTGGCTGTAGCGCGTGCTCTTCCGTCGGCATGGTCATCCCTGCGTCCACAACACTGGAGATCCAAGGTGCATCAGGATGCTCAAGATCTTCCGAGCTACCATCGGCATTGATACGCCGTACGATACTGGGATGGCGCATATTGAGCGCCAGGCGGGAAACCATGACTACGGACACCCTGCAAGTATATTGATCAGCACGGACAACGGGCCCAATAGGATTGCTAGACCGACACGTTCGTTGGCGTTGTCCAGATAGTTTTAAGTGGGATCTGCGTATAGAAGAGCGGCCAGCGTCAACGACGTTGCAGTGCAAGAAGCTACGACGCACATCGGCAAGCTACAGTGATAGGGCGTGAGGGGCAAAGTAAGCATCATTCAATTGCCACTCACCGTTAGGAAGGCGAGGTTCAGTGTGCTGAAGAGGACAATCACACTGCACGAGAGTGTGAGCAGCTTGAGTTCGATGCAACTGAGATTACTCGCCTATAGAATATCAGGCCGTCGACATATAGTGCCTGCAAGAGCGGATGCTGTCTTTGGTTGTACATTCGGATCGCCTTTATACTGGTCAAAACGAATACTATAGTGTCGTGTCCGAGATAGAACCCGAAAGCCATCGCAATGCCTATTTGAAGCCTTCAGAACAGTAGGTGCGAGAAAGGAACCTATGTTAAGGCTAATCACGTCTACCGGTCTCATCGTCCACAGGCTTCCCCTGCATGATAGTGTGTATGGTTGATATAGTTGCGTACTGAAAAGGCGCAGTCAGGTTATCGAACATATAAACCAGATAAAAGACATACGACACTGTATGCACTGAAGACTGCAACGGACACACAAAGTATCGCTGTGATCGGCAACGCGCGATTGTAGAGTGCATACGTCCGGAGGCTCATGAGAGCTGTGAATCAATGGTCAGCTCTCAAAGCCTTCCAGCCCCGGAAAACTCTCACCCGCGACAAGGAGTTGTAGGATGAGAATGAGAATCTCGTGATAGAGGGTCAAATTGAGTTCGCTAAGCAAACCGTCAGCAGCTGGGACCCGATGGCACAGGGATGACGCACGTACGATTGTGGTTGCTCCCATGTCTTGAGGCGCCCTGAACAGAGGATTTGATACGCGACTGGCATATTGCCTAGCACGCCTATATAGCGATTCAAGAAGAAAAGCGTAGAGATGATATTCCACGGCCCGGGAGTCCAGTATCGGTCCACCTCAGTCCCGAGTGTTAGGAAGAAGTCATAGTAAAGAATGACTGTGATAGGCTAAATTCAGCCCATCTCCGTCGGGCCCGTCAAGAAATTCTTACCGAATGCAGCAGCATTGGTAGAGAAGTTGATCAATTCCAGGCTCCTGTCATCCTCTCTTCAATACTGTTGACAACTCCAGGAGGCGGTGAACACGGTCCACGGACTGAAAGTTACGATGGAACATGCCTGAACGAGCGAGGCGGAGCGAGGGAAGCCGTGATCCCTTGCGCGGTCCAGCGTCTTTATATGTGGGACGAGAAGCCCTGGTCTTCATCGCAGCCTTTTCACGAGAAGCTGCGTGAGCGCCAGAAGTGATGCTATCGGCGCCAATTGGGCGCGAGGTATAGGCTTTGCGTGCGCGTACAGTAGTTCATCGTGCCTTACACGGCGAGTGTTCTGGG
Organism: Peniophora sp. CBMAI 1063; assembly: GCA_900536885.1. Taxonomy (NCBI): domain Eukaryota; kingdom Fungi; phylum Basidiomycota; class Agaricomycetes; order Russulales; family Peniophoraceae; genus Peniophora; species Peniophora sp. CBMAI 1063. The sequence continues at coordinate 262,198 of UWZB01000823.1, read as the reverse complement.
TCGCAGGTGCTTCTGTCACCACGACGCGTGGGGAAGCACATGAGAGCGCGACTCAAATCGAAAGTTACGGTCCATACTTCAGGTATAGCGAGCGTTGATTCGCTCTGAAGTCTAAATCTTGGTTACAGGGGCTCTGACGGGAGATGACCGCTTCCCGCTGGAGTCTATGTACTGCAGTCGCCCGCGAAAGTGCTGGAGAGTTGCGGCTATCAACACGGCCTTGCTTTGTCTAGTGAACACGCGACCTCCCCTTCCCTTCTTTCCAGTTGTTATCCTCCTTCTGAGTCCCAGACAAAATTGAAATCCGATGCGTTCAGAAGCATTCGCGATGCCCGAAGTCGATGGACCAGACATTTAAAGTAAGCTGCGTGCTAGGGCCGAGCATTGGCTTGGCCGTGGAACTTGGCTACTGGGCGCACTCTGCGAGCGGCGTTCTCAAGGATGAGCGCATGAGCGACCGTGTAATCGAGTCTCGTGAAGCTGGACCTTGAGAGCGAGAAAAGGCCGAGGCGGACGTCGGATGGGTGCGGTCACGACGTATATGCGAGTCCCTCGAGACAGCGATTTACCGACTCCTCTCGGACACTTTACATAGACCATTGCATTGCGAAGAGCGAACCCAGCCATCCACTTTTGGCACACGAGAAGTCGTCGGAGCGCGGAGAATGGCCGGCGAAGAAGACGAGCGTTCAAACCAAGAAAGACTCCCTCGGTCCGGCAAAACGAGGGCGTGACGTCACGCGTGCCATGAATAACGCGTCACTTGTTGATTGTCCCATCTCCGTGGTTCACCTCTTGTCTGTGACGTTCTTGTTTCTGTGAATCGCGAATGTTATCGAGTCTTATATCTCAGCCAAAGGCACCCTCATATGCGCAATACGAACCTCACACGCCTTCTTCTCTCCGAAGCTCCTCTCCTATCTCTTCTCCGTCGTCACCAACTCACAAAACCACACCACGCCGCGTTAGCCAATACAAAGCTACTACCTCATCTACCGCGGGGTCGCCAAGTCGTAGAAGGTCGTCAGCCTATGTTAAACAACACGCTGCTAGCACATCACAATGGGGCGGCAACGTTATCCGCGGTTCCTTGTCTGGAACAGAGTCACAAACGGAGCCGGCCCTGGATAGTCTACTGAGAGAGCGATTCAAACGGAGGTGTCTTGAGCGTGCGCAGAGAGCTCGGGAGGCGAAGGTCAGGTCCGGAGGGAGAAGTGTGCGATATAGCAGTGATTGTGAGGAGATGGACATGGATATGGACGACAAGGAGGATGGACTCATGAATGACGAGGTATGGGACTGCAGAACATTCCGACGCGAAGATAACATATGCTCTATAGTTCTACGCTCGTATCGTACTTGCGGCAGAACGGAAGCGAGCCCATAACTACCGACTGTCATTCCAACAAGGCGTCGGCTCCTCTTTCGATCCGGCAAAGGAAGACCCCGATGAATGGGAACAGGACCTGAAAGGTATGACGCTCGGATCCCGTGTCGGTTCCACAATCCTCACATGCTTGTCAGCCGCAGCTTCCGCTGATGAGGGTCCCCGACCACCATCCGAATACGACGAAGATGAAGCAGACAATCTCGCATCTCGCGCCGAGGACGACGCTTATTGGGAGGCACTAGGAAGTATTGACGAACTAGATAACCTGGACTCGTCAATTATCGATGCGTCCGAGGCGCGACCAATGGATGCCAGTGGCATGGACATCGATTGATTGCCTCGCTACCATCCGTCATTTGCTATCTTCATCCATATCGCACTCGCTCTGAGTCCTTGCACATATTTTTGCTATATCTACTCTGCTGCTCTTATAGACGCATAACACCAAGCAACACCCGTGAGATTTCCATACGTGTATTCCGAGCTTTCGTGCAATGGGTAATGTCTGTAGATACTTTGTTCAGTTAAGAAGAGACATGTGGAGAGTCTGTAGTACTTGTAGTATCCTGCCGAATAGTAATGTACAGTACGAAAACAATCGATAGCAATATACAACATTGTTCAGTGCCCAGTCCTGACAATCATGTCCTTTCGTATCTACCAAGTAAACGGAAGCAAGATACGCGGCCGGGTGCGGGAGATAGGCTATTGACCACAGTATCGCAAAGAAACGACGCCGGAGCGTAACGAAAACCAGTACGGCGAGCGGCCCATTATTTTCGACTATACGAGGACCGAACGCCTGAGCCCGACCCAGAGCCAGAGCCCGAACCCGAAGGGCCCGAGCTTGAGTCTCCTGACCTCAGAGCGAGGAGCTCAATATCTGGGGCATATACAGCTCAGTAGACATCTTCCTTCTCAGAAGCGGGTCACCCACCGTCACCAAAATTGACACTCCGCTCTCGTGTGTGGCGTTCTCGCGCTCGAGTCACCGACCGGCGCGTTTCTATATGCGACACAATGATGCTATCGAGATCTACCCGTGAGGACGAGAATTCCGCGTCCCCACTGCTTGTGAACAGGTCCGGGGTCGTATCCGAGCGGAGGTTGAGCATGAGGCGTGAGATGAGCGTGATAGAGAGAACATTCGTGAGGGATGCGAATGTTGCCTTTAGCAACGGCTAGACAGCATTTGGTGAGCCCTAGCCGGTTGACCGTCTGGTTTGGATTCTTACAGTCGCGACCTATTCATATTCCATCAGCTCAAGCTATGGGATCCAATCAAGGAGACGACGTACAATAAGAGTGACAATGTTCAAGAGATTGGCGCCAGCCAACGCACTGCACGTTCATGTTAGCGGCAACATACAACAGAGGATGGTGGAATGATATACCAGAAGTACATGATACCGTCTCGAAGGACGACATGCACGATGCGACCTGCTTGCCATACTTGAAAGGCACGAATGATTGTCAGGAGGAAGACAACGACGTCGAAGAGCAGGACAGACGACCACGCCAGCGCGAGACCTATTGAAGATGTCAGTCTCTCGCGGTTTTGCCTGATTGGGCCACATACGTGTCGCACCACCGGTTGCTAATTTGTGTGTGCACAGCGGTGCCCTTTGCCAATAGAAAAGTGGGTCCCGACCGTCGATGGTAAGCACGAGATACTGCATGCGTGTGCATCAATGGGATGAACGAAAGGGCCGCTGGAAATCACTGACGATGGCAATAGCCAGAAGTGTTGCAGCCAACAAGCCGAGGCCGATCAAGATTCTGCGATCTTTCGAGTACAACGCGTAAACGCGCAGGGCGCATAAACCTATCGCGAACGTGAAACGCGTCTACATCAGAAGCAGAGCGGGGCGTACATCCGATGGGTATCTGAAGAATCAACTCAAGGTACATGTGGTATGTTTGTGGGGCACCACATCTGCAGCAGGAGCACATGGGTTAGCGCTGATTTGACGCGTTCTAGATGCACTCACCCCTATAGACGTCACACCGTTCAGCGTCAACCTTCTCGTCGCAATCATAGTGATTCACATACCGCAGGTATTGTGCCCCAGACCATGGCCGCAACGACCGGCACATGCCCGAGCAAAGCAACATAGCGTGTAGCTAAAAAGAGACCCGACAGCCGGGTAAGGGGGCGGCGCGGGGGCCAGTAGTACGCAATCTCATCGCCCAGCGTGAGGACATAGTCGTAGTAGAGCAGGACGGCTGGTATGAATTGTAGGGCGTAATTGATGAATCTGCGGCCAGGATGTACGTGAGCATGTCGCTGGAAAGGCGGAGTTGATGTATAACACTAGAGCAAAAGCTTGTGAAACAAGGGCACGTACAGTAGATGCGTGACTTTTGCCTCATCCGTCTCTCCTACGTCCATGCTCCTCGTAACACTCGTTCTATCCTTCGCACTTCCACTTTGAACCGGCGACCGCGTTGCGTGTATAGGGACCGTGGGCTCAGGGCGTACGAGGGAACGTTGAGTGAACTGCCGGGAACATGAGGTAGGCCCGGCTCAAACTTCGCTGCATGGGCCGTAGCAGACGGGAGCAAGAGGCAAGCCACTCGCTCCGCCTCGGCTACAGCGTACGAAAGTATGTCTTAGTGGGCCGCCGGCCATCGGAAGTGCAGATCGACGCACAATGGTACCGGCAATTTATCATATGATTTCCCACGAGCCCCCTTGATATGCTGATCGCAGTCACCGGTCGACCTTTGGATGCTACTGTTTCTTTAAGGCTTAATGCACATCTGGGCTTGTGGACCAGCGACTTCTTATTGCAGAATGCGGCTCTGGGAGCTGTAAAGTCTCAGCGAAATGCCGAACCCACACAATTGGCCCGCGATGACACGAAGCACAAAGGCGAGAGCAGGCCTTCCAGGAATCTCCATCGTAGATAGATAGGGGGAGGGGGGTGCTCAGCGGTCATTGTCTGGTGTCGCCATCGGGCCTCGATAGACTCAAACGATCACGTCTTGCAATAGCAACAGGACCTGCCACTCCTAGCGGATATTCTCACTTGCAAGTTACCCGTGTTACCAATGCGGACCATGCCGTCACAATCCTTCTCTGATGTTGCCCAAACCTTGATATGAGACCAGCTCAATGCCTACAAGTCATTAGACCTAGAAGATAGCGTCAATCACATAGACAGCACACCGTGTTCTTCGTCATAGGCCAGGTGCGAGTGCCTCGTTTGCTGGTAGCTGGCTCTCGATTGGTGGTAGCAGTGAGTCGATCCTGGGCCTAATACGAGCGTGGACAGTGCAGGGGCGTCTGTATCATTGGGTGTATCGTTTGAGTAAGGATAGTCCGATGTAGCCTGCTGCGTCGACGTGCCACCGAACGACCGCACAGCTCGCAGATTCAACATGATCCTAGTGATGAGTGACGCAGACACGCTGGAAGATGGTGAGATTAGCACGGACGGGAGGAACCTACAGCCACGCTCACACGTTCGTGAACGTCGTGGCGCAGGCACTGAGGGCTTCTGATGCTAACTGTAGATGAAGAGTGAATGAGCTCTAGAAGAGGATACACCATCGTGTTAGGACGTACTAGAAGGGTCAGGATATTGCCTAGGTTGACGCAGAACAGAGCACTGTTCACAAATGGCTCAATCGCTCTATCATGGAGCCATGTTGCAAGTCGTACACAAAATATAATGACCCTGCATGGCTTGGCAATGAGCAGGGGATTTCGTATACTAGATATTGCGCTAGGACACCTACCATCGCGGAAAAGGATGGTTGTCAGCCGACCTCGGCCAATTCGGAGCGTGCGATACACCGTAAGTCCGAAGATGACGATGTCGAAGACAAGAACCCCGCTCCACGCAGTGGCTAGATGCTGAGCACTGTGAGATCTCGTTAGATCAGGTCCGCTTCAAAGGCGTGAAATTGCCACGTACTTGGTCCGCGGGACGAGCTGAGTACACCCGACGAGTAGCGGGGCAGTGCTGACAATCAGCACTCCACTACCAGAGGCCGTCAAGATGGACCACTGCGGGTGTTGTCTAATGAGTTGCATCGAATTTCAAAGAAGAGCAAAACATACTATGGCGATCCCGATGCCGGCGAATATGATCAAAAGCAGAAAAGCAAGGATATGACGACTCTTCTGATACAATGCATATACGCGTATCGTACATAGAGCTGCAGAAAGTGCGGGTCAATCCTGGCGACCTGAGTGAGATAGGTGCATGTACAACGCACCTCCAACCAGTAACTGTAGAACGATCTCGTAGAATGAGTGATAACTGACTAAGAAGGTGCAGTACTGCAACCGTGAGAAAACGGGCAAATGGCTATGGCTGATAGGACGCGTACCGAGGATGAACGATGCCCAAGCATTGAATAAAGGATGGGAATGTGGCCGAGTAGTGAGAGATAGCGGTTGACCAGGAAAACGGAGGAGACCCATCCTACTCGATGACGGGGTGGCCAATACAGCTTGATTTCCCGCTCCATAGTGACGATGTATTCATAGATCAGGATGGCTGCCAACTTCGCATGAGTATTTTAGGCGTCTGACCTCACTCAGTTGTGGCATACTCAGAGGTACGAAGATCAAACAATTGGCAAGGAAGCTACCGTGACCCATGGATAGATTTTGAAATTGAGCATGCTACACAGGTACGTGAACGCCCCTATTCGACGCACACTTCGCAACCCAGAACGCTGTTGTTGGGCCCCTGCATAACCTTTCGGGACAAGCCGGAGTGTTCACGGCTGAATGGGGAGTTCAACGCATGCTCAGAAAGGAGGGTGAGATGGCTTACAGATGACAACCCCAAGACCGAAGGGCGACAGACCACGTCCCACGATGCTCATCCGAATTGCTCGTTATATATGCTCGTTGCTGCCCCGAGATCGAGAAGCAACGCACGGAGCGCCCGTGTGCAGGCACGGGAACGCCACTCAGGGCCATTCAATGACCAATAGTACAATCAAATCGTAGTTTCCCAAACTAGCAGATCCTCCGTCACCGGTCCATATTGGATAAAGCCCGCTTCACGACCATTCACTGATCATCATGTAAGCTGTAAGAGATGCCGTAGGTTTGCGTCCTGGACATAGCCGGATGAGTACATAGCGAGGGAAAGAGATTGCACGGAGAAGTTCGACACACACCGGCCACAACGACTTCCCTGTCTGATTGTCTCGCTACGCATAGCCACAAGCGCGGGCGCCGCAATATGCAGAACCATAACACCATGTGCGCGCATTCACAAACGGCGTATCCCTGTAAGACCCATTGGGCCAAGCTTCAACCAGATGAGATGTTGAGGTCTGCATCCAGGGCGCGTTACACGCAGAGCGCCTATGATGACATGATGAGAGGAGCGCAGAAGATGCAGAAGAAGTACGTATGGCGCACCGGGGGCCGTCGGGTCTGCCTCACTGCGCCAGCGCTGGTAAGGAATGGCGTAGACGTATTGGTGTCTCGTCCGCGTTGAGGTATGTACCGACCTCATCTGATGTTGACTCCGGTCTTATCTCGCATATCTACCATCTCAATGCCTGGGGGTCGTGAGCATCCTGTGGAAACGCACATGATGAACTGGTGCACATACCATTCTCCGTATCGTAGGGGTATTCTGCCGTGGTATCAACCCACGGCTGCGAACGCCGAGTAGGATAGAATGACGTTGTGGGCATGCCGTCAACGATTGTCGAAAGGGGTGCAGCGCCGGTATCAACGGGAGTGTCATATGAGAAGGGTTCGTCTGTTGTCGGACGCGTCGACCTCCCGGGAGGCATGACTTCCCTGATATTGAGCATTATCCGAGTGATGAGCGAATCAGATATCCTGAGCGAGGGAATGAACATGGCATTCATGCTGGACGATGGGATCTTACTTACACGTTCGTCATAGTCGTACTACCAGTCCTGAGTACCTCTGAGGCTAACTGTGAGCATCTGTATCAGAGATATGTGCAGGGTGGTGACGCGATATCCGCGCACCAGTAGAGTCAATATGTTGCCCAGATTAGTGCAGAATAGTACTCTGTTCGGGAGCTGAGAATCCACCAATGTGGCACAAAATGATAGCTCTCACACAAAGTACAGCGCCCCTGTATTGTGATATCATGACGTTAGAAGACATTCAAGACGGATGGTTGCTCGCCCACCATCTCGCAGAAGGATCATTGCCAGTCTGCCTTTACCAATGCGCAATGTACGGTACGCAGTGAGGCCGAAGACAGCACTGTCGAAGACCAGTACGCCACTCCACGCGATGGCGAGATGCCGCGCACTGAGAGCCGATTTGAGCATGTGCAGTGAACGTTAACGAACACTAACCGTACTTATCGTCTGGCATGAGCTGATTGCACCCTACGAATAACGGCTCCGTCGCGATGATGTGCGGACCGCCTCCAGAAGATCTCACGATCGACCACTACGTGAAGTATTATTCAGACACGTTCATGGACTCATTTGTGCTCGGCAACTTACTACTGCGACGGCAACGCTCAAGACGGAGATCCCGATCAGGAAGGCGAGAATCCAGCGGCTCTTGTTGTACAGAGCATATATGCGCATCATGCAAAGAGCTGAACATTGAGTGAGGTCAGAAGAGGTCCATCGATCCGCAAGCGGTGTAAGCTGACCTCCAACGAACAATTGTAAGACGATCTCGTAATACGAGTGATACACGAATAGGTTTGAGCAGAACTGCGACCGCTGTTGAGCCAAGAACACGAAATTGAGATTGTGCATGGGAACTCCCTACCTTGTATGACATGTTGCCGAATACAGAGTACAAGATGGGGATGTGACCGAGTAGCGAAAGGTAGCGGTTGGCCAGGAAGACAGATGAGACCCATCCGAGCGGGTGTCGTGGCGGCCAGTATAGCCGTACCTCGCGCTCGAAGGTGGCGACATATTCGTAAAACAGTATCACTATGATCGGCCTTAGTAAGACCCCGCCGCTCGACGATGTTGACACGCGCACCCAGAGGTACGAAGACCAAGCAATTCGCGATAAATCTGCGCCGCATGTTGTTTAGTATGCAATTGTGTGTATAGCTTGGAGAGGACGTACATTTCATGACCCAGCTCAACTTTCCCCATGGCTCTCGGGACGCGCGCAATCTGGAACCCAGAAAGCTGGGGCACGTCGAAGTGCGAGCAGCCACTCTGGCAGCTCCAGCACCGGACGTGGACGACGAAGGACCTGGGTCTTGCAACACCTGGCAGGCACTCGTTATATATCACACGGCGCATATAACCGCCGGACCGAGGTGACCTCAGTCGGAGGCACGCATCGCAAGCTTTTCCGCGTTATCTGATGGGACTTACAGTCAGTTTCATCGTAGCACTTGGCTTCCGTATCTTGCTCACCCACGGTCGGTAGATCTTACGTCTAGGGAGCCAGGCGCTCTATCCGGACCTGTACCTTCCATGTTTCGTACAACCAATTCCAGCTTGCGGTCTGCCCATCTCGCTAACGCGCTCGTAAGCCGTGGTGGCCGGGAGCGCGATCCGGTTAAATTAACCTTCTGGAGGTGAGAAACGAATGGTGAGCGTCCGTACTTGGTGCTGACATCTCCTTCCTTACATAGGCCAACTCTGGTCTCCGACAGGATCAACGTCTGAAGATGAGCTGAAGGCGATAGGGAGGGGCGACATTGATGATCGTGGGTCAGCCTCGTGGGGTACTCTGCTTGGCTTCGACGGGGCTACGAAGGGCGAAAGTGGACGTTGCGAAATGGCCTTGCGGGCTTGAAGCTCCGCAACATCCTTAACGACGACCATGATGCAGGCGCCGCACGCGTGCCTTGGTCGAAACGAGCGGCCGCATACAAGCGCAAGTAACGTCGGGATAAGGCAACAAGCTTTGGCTCAGCATTAGAGACATTCCGCACACGGTTCACAGCTCATCTCGACCGAACGCGCAAAGGCTCCAACAGCTCCACAAGTTCAGGATAGAGTGATGTAGTTACCGTTGCACTTTCGAGAAGTACCACACCTCGTGTACAGTATGACATCATACCATGTGTCCGGGGAATAAACCCGAACGCGCCGCCCTCTAAGGCCGTCGTCGGCAGCTGGCAGTTGGGTCTGCTTCCAGCCTTCATGCCCTTAGACCCCAGACTTCGCCTGCTCGTCGCTATACATGTCATTCTTGCTGTTATCTTAGAACTTGTGGGCCAGCAAGAGCAATCTATCGCGGCCATATGTGCACTCCTTGAAGGCCGTGGTCTCGACGTACTTTCCGTCGCAGCCGCGATCCACGGACTTCGTCAGCACCTGCCACCTCCTCAACCTCGCCCTAGACAAGGAGGCCGTCGCATTACGGAAGCATGGCTAGGATCTCTAAGAGATGAAGAATGTCGTTGGTACTTCCGGTGTGTCTGCTTATCCTCCTGCTTGAGTTCTCTGTCTAATCGACGGCCTAGATTCACCTTTCCTGAGCTGAAACGTGTCGTCGCCGCACTCAAAATACCCGACCCTTGGTATACCCGCTATCGCCATAAATTTACCGCCCTGGAGGCTTTCTGCATCCTCGTTTACCGCTTTCGGAGTGGTCACGATCTGTTGGACCTCACTACGCGCTTCGATCGCTCAGCTTCCGCGCTCTCAGAGTGTGTCAACGGCCTCGTCATGTGGCTCGAGCGCCACTGGCGACATCTCTTTGAGTTCGATCCGGAGGGTGTCATGCATCCGGATAATCTTAGCGCATATGCGCGTGCCTTCCGACGTGCTGGGTGCCCTCTTAAACGAGTATGGGGCATGATAGATTGCACCATCCGCGCCATCTGTCGGCCCTCACTCTTCCAACGACTGTTCTATTCGGGCCATAAGCGTTATCATGCCCTCAAATTTGAGAGCATCGTTATCCCGAATGGGCTTATAGCATTTCTCTTTGGGCCGGAGGCTGGACGACGGAACGATTTGCACCTTCTCGACATCAGCGGCATCGTAGAACTATGCTACGATTACTGCTTCACGATGTCGGCAGATGGCACGCGCCGTTACTTCCAGCTCTATGGCGATGGTGCCTACGGCGATAGTGAGGTACTCCTCAGCCCCTTCACCGCCGATGGGGAGGATCTTGAACCTGAGGAACAATGGTTTAATACCGACATGGGCGATATGCGTGTTGCGGTCGAGCATGGTTATGGTATTGTTGTCAACAATTGGCCCTTCCTGAACTGTACCTCTAAACATCGTCTGTTTCTGTCTCCAGTTGCTAGCTATTACCGTGTTGCAGTACTCCTTACGAACATCCAGAACTGTCTATACCCCAACCAAGTCTCGCAGAAATTTGACCTCATGCCTCCCACTGTCGAAGAATACCTTCACGATTAACCCGATCCATATGTTGCCTTTCGCCTTCCAATTCTATCACACAGACATATTTCGTAACGAGTGTATTAAACGAGTGACACAGGCTACAGACGAGCCGACAAGATCTACTACTTACTCTAGCTCTACTTCTAGACATCTGGCTCTGGGCTGCAGTAAGAATGGAGGGTTCTACGCATAAGCCTCTCGTAACCGGCCAGAATCAACTGAACGATCTGCTCCTGAATATCCTCTCGAATATCCTCCTCTTCCTGCTCAGGATCGGGTGCTTGCGATGCAGAAGCGGGTGGAGAGGATGGGGACACCGACGACGAGCACGAAGGAGAAGGAGAAGTTGACATGTCGCGATCGTCCAGCGACAACATGATGGAGCGCGACGACGAAGGCTCTCCAAGTGCAGGAGACGGCGCCATCGCACTGTTACGACGTGCTGCCAACTCATCAAGATGCACATCGGCACTTGGGCGGGCCTGAGAGGACGACGGGCGCAGATTGGGCGGAGAGGTGGCACCAACATCCGAGGCTTGGGTGTGCGACGTAGAAGGGGGGCGTGACGGCGCAAAGAACTGATCTGCACTGTCACGCGTATGTACGGCCGGGCGAGGTGACGGGACAGACGAGCTGGGCGTAGGTATAGGGCGGTAAGGTGATGGCACGCGCATCTCGACATCATCACCCCGCGCAGAACCATCGCGAGACAGGGCCGGGCGACGATCCCGGTCGTGAGCGTGGGTGCTTGTAGATGCAGTTGCTTGCTGCGATTCACCGAGAGCGCCGTTGAGGAGGGCGGTCGACAACTGGTTGAGGGAACCGACGAGCTTGTCGACGGTCTCCTGTTGCTTTTCGCCCGACTTGACGAACACGGATTCGAAGCGCTGACGGTCCTCGGAGGCAGACGAAACCGCTTTTTCAAGGATGCCGGTCATACGATCGTCAGATTGACCCGCGGTGGTGCGACGTTTCTTGGTTGGACGTGGACGAGCGCCAGTTTGCGGCGACTTCTTGGAAGAACGTCTACGACGCTGCCGAGGGGAGGAATGTGCCGATGTGTCACTGGATGTCGGTGTGGCGAGCGAGAAGCGACCGTTGTGGGCCCGGGCAAAGCCATGGGGACGGCCACGGGGACGAGGCGTACTGGGTGTCTGGTGTGACGAGGAGCCCGGTTTGGCGCGAGAAGCAGCGCGCGTCTTGCGCCCACCCGGAACCGGCGTGTTGTCCGCGTCGCTACCGCTTTCGCTGCCCGACGAGTCTTCGATCTCTGACTCAAGAGCTTCGCGCGCAGACCGTTTCGACCCTGTGGTGCGGCACGCCTTGCGTTTCATGGCTGTGGCGATCTTCTTCTGACGATTATCTTCCTATAGTATATATGAGGAATGTTCGAAAGATACGAGAAGAAAAGAAAGACGTACCTCCACCAGCGCGAGCTTCTTGTCTGCTTCAATCTTCTTGTAACGCTCATGCTCGCCCGCAATCTTCTCCAGCTTGACCATCGCAGCCTGACGACATCCCTCGGACATATTGACGCTCTCCGCCTTCTTGCGCAATGGCTTGCTATCGGGGTTCTACAAGGGCCATCAGCGATACGTCTCAATGAAGACAACGAGGCGCACTTACACTTTCCAGCAGCTTCATCGCAAGGCAGTCGTCCATCCTGCGTTTGAAGGCCTCGAAAGAGCGCTTGTTGGGCCGACACCGATTGAAGACATTGTAGGCGTTGCGAAAAGCCGCGTCTCGCTCGTCGCCATCATAGACGTATGGGTTGTTATTGCTGATCGTGCACACGCCACGGAGCGTCTCTCTGCTGCCCCAACGACGGCTCTCCTCGGCGATAGGGAGATTATCTTGATCGAGAGCGATAAATTCCGAGTCGGTCTGCTGAACGAAAGTTGCCTGGAGAGGATCCGGAGCCGTGTCGCTTGATTCTTGTGTTGCGCCTGGATGCAGGGCGCGGTCAATCGCGGCTTGCTCGTCCTGGGAAGGCCACTCCCGACGTTCTTGGTCTGGAGCTCGAACAGCGGAATGCTCCTCTTGAAGATGAGCAATGCGTTCGCGGTCGTGAGTACGGACGACATCGAGAGCCGTAGGCGGCGTGGGTGTCGTATCGAGCGGAGATATATATGGATCGAGCGGGCGACCAACGGTGATAGAGCCACGCGGGCGATCGCTGTGGCGGAGCTCGGATAGCTGGGCGGTATACGCGTCGACAGAGCCTGTAGGCTGGCGGTTGGCAGAGGGCTGCCATGGGCTCGAGCGCAGGCTCTACAACAAGTCCTGTCAGCATGCATAGATGGCTATTGTTGGTGACAGGAGGACTAACCCAACGATCATCTGCCGGCCAGGAGTTTGACGGCACGGAAGGGGAACCGAATGTATAAGTTGGCCGGGCATCAGGTGCCTGTGCGACCTGCGACGGTACAGTCGCTGGAGGAGGCATGGAAGTGTCGTAGTCCTGAGCGCCCGGTCAGGCTGAATATACACTACAAAAAAGAGAGTACACGTACTGTACGAGTCACGGCATGACGCGGGCTAAGGCGAACTTGGGAAGAGCTCGGCGCAGGCGTAGAAGTGAGCGCATACGGTGCGCGCGGGCCCTGAGATGAGAGTTAGAACCAAGAGCCGCGTGTGTTCAACCTGAACGCGACGTACCGACCCAAACCAAGTCACGCGAGGAGCAGGGCGCGCCTGGTTGGCTGAACTAGGCCGGGAGGAAGCCCGGCTAGCTTGAGACGAAGGCCTCTCGGGAGGCCGGATGGTGTGGTTGTGTTGGTAGTTGTTAGACATAGTTGCGTTGCTTACGGTGCCCACCTCGCTTGCGCGCAGGACTTATATACTACTGCTAACAGTACTAGCGTAGAGGTAGGCTAAGCGACGCAGTAGCAGGCAGTAGCCCTGTTGCTTGGGCGGCTCGCTAAGCGGCTGCTACCATCTCGTGTGGTGGAGTAGATGCAGTACAACTAATATCTTTATCAACATGTGTCCACGGCTAATCTATTATGAGCGGCGACCCGCGCAGCAGTTGCCGAGCGTTCTGAACAGGATTCGCCTTGGGGAGCTCCACTTTCTTCTTTCTGCGCCAGCCAAATCACCGTGTGCGGAATGTCTCTATTCGTGATAAATTCAAACAGTCGGAAGCATCGGGCTGTCCCATCAGTAGAGCTGTATTGTCGTGGAGCTTCGTGGCGGCGAGAAGGATGACGAGCGTTTACCGCGGCGAACGCCCATCATCCGTGTGCGTGTCGATTACCACGCTCGCGAGACTTGATTTTTGATCACGATCAACTGCCAGGTTTGACTGCGCTGTAGGATCCCAGACGCGAACTGCAGGCCCCGGCTCATCTGTAATCAAGAGGCTCTGTGAAGTAGGATGGAGCCTGAGGTTGGTCTGACAGGATGGTGGTGATGCTGAGATGATTAGACAATGTACGGATATATCAACCAGTGCTAGTACTCATACACATGTGTCTGAAATAGTCCGTGCGTGAGAGAAACGTATCATACAGTGTCACAGACTAGTACAGTAGTCCGACAGCTAGCACCGTCACAAGCCAAGCCCGAAGCGTCTAAAGAGGGACCTGTGCGAAGTCGTCGTCTGCATTCAGCGAAACATTGATGATAGCCGGGCCCGCTACCACCTGCTCGGGGTCGAGCCCCATCTTGTCCTTCGTGATGATGAGGTATGTGTAGCCCATTAGTCCCTGCGGTACCTGTACCTCGGTCTTGGAGTATGACAGTGGGACGACGATTGCGTTCTGGCCGTTGAGGAAGGCAGCGTAGAGATCGCCCGAGCTAGTTGAATCGTCGTAAGCGAGTGTAAGCTTCGAGCCGGGCGCGCCATCGCCGGTGGCGTTGAGTGCCGGATTCGCTCTGGCGGGCAATGCCGGGTTTGTGCTGGGGCATTCAGTGATGAACTGCGAGGCGAGCGTGAATGCCGAGTTGAAGTCGAGGGGCGTCTGCAAGGTGGTGTAAGTAAGGTTATCACACCAGGGCAAAGGTATCCACACCTCATATGCCGTTCCCCAAGCAGAGCCGCGGCGCACAGAGGACTCGACCCACGCAGCTTGGCGAGCCTCGGTGGAGAGAATCGTCGCCGCGGCGGTGAGATAATCCTTGTCGGAGATGAACTTCGCGGCTCCCGTGTATGCCGATGCCCCGACCTGTTCGAAGGTCGCACTCAAGTCCACAAAACCCTTCACGTCGTCGTATGGGCTACACGAATGTCAGCGCGAAGCCGGAGCGGTGTGAGCGATCCCGTTCGGAACTTACAAGCTGTACGTGCAGGGCCGGGTCGCGTCGCTCCCAAGTGCGGTTGAGAGGAACTTGACGTGGTCTGCCTCGTGCTCTGCAATTTGCAAGAAGCGACCGCGAACCCAAGGCTGGAATCCAGCGTTGGCGAAGTCTTGCACCGAGAACCTTTCGAGAGCGCCCGAATAGAAGGCGTTCTCGAGGTGCTCGAGCGTAAGAGCTACGTTAAGGACCTGAGTATCTAAAAGAGTAGGTTCAGTCCAAGTTTGCAGGGAGTAAAAAGAGCACGTCGTACCGGTCGGAGTCTGAACGTCGTCACGTTTTAGACGGTAGGGATGGGCCCTGCGGGCAGAGACGGCGGCTACACAGGCAAAGAATACCAGCGCGGCGAATTTCATGTTGAGTAGAATAGCTGATAGAATGAGGGGAGTGCTTTAGGTGTTGTGGTGCCAGACAGGTGGTCGAAGGCCGGCGGGTATGGGCAGAACCGAGCGGGAGCTGGAAGCGAACGGGCTGTTGAATTATTGCATTAGCTCGTCAAGTGTCTTTATACGCCATCTATTGAGATCGAGACACGGTATGGCACTCAACTCGTCGGGATCCTCGGCCCGTACAACAGATATGAGACTATCGGGGAAAGGCATGCGAGGCAGGGTTGCGCCCTCGAGAGGGTCAACGCAGCCACCGACTGCGTTGCTCCATGGACGGACTTCGGCGCAAGGTCGAAGCATGTCTTGTGGGTGACCCGATAGACGATGACACTGAACATGCGCCAGGGGATGGTCTCCAGAGGGTGGCCAGTGACTCGCAATCACAGTTGAAGTCGAACGTTGAACGCTACCATATCTTCCCCCAAGTTACATCTTGCGTTTCATCCTGAATGCAAACATACAAGGTCGAACGTCTTGAATTCTTGTGGCACGCATATGCCGCAGGTCGGACATCCGTACAGGCCGAGCTTCCACTCTAGTCGAGATCGGACGAATTGACAGAGCCGTGTCGGGTGGACGCCCTTCACGCCACACCAGGGCGGTATCAGGGATCGCCAGTCGCGTCTGTAGCTGGATGGAGACAAGCGATAGAATTTGTGCAGGGAGGGATGGCCATGGTGGTCAACGGTAGATCGGTTGCGCAGCGCGCGTCGAGCACTGCTTCGAATTATCGGCCGAAGCGCCCGCCGCGTTCACCCCTCTGCGACTTGCACGGCCATCACCCTGAGCATGTATCGACCTTTACGATTGCCGAGCGCTTTGAAGGACGCCATCAAGGCGCCACATCTAGTTTCCACCACCATGTGCATCGCATCTGGTGTGGCTGGCGGCGCATGAGTCTCGAGCTCGAGCGCTGAGCGTCGGGCTCAGAAGGCCTGAAGCGTCTGATACACGCTGCAGCTTTATAAGGGAGTCATAAGAAGGACAACGAGCCTGTCGAGGTTATCTATCCGCGACCTCGATCAGCCCTGACCATCAGTGACCATCCTGGGAGCACCCGAAAGCACTGCGTTCTTGCTGCCATTCCTCTTGTGCGCTTGAGCGATGGGTACCCCAAACGACGAGCCTTTCGGCCAGATCTTCACGCCGTCTTCGATCTCACTGCCTTCATTCTCCCCTAAGGATGTCTCTGCGCTCGCCACCAGTGGCGTACGCTATGTGCGTTTGACATGGGTTGATTGGACGAATATGGTTCGCTGCCGCGTTATTCCCATCAGTACGCACAGCTTCGCAGTATTACACCATTGAACATGAGCTCACCAAGTGCTAGGTGCATTCCAAGCACTGCTCGCTGCTGGGCGCCCAGGAGTAGCCATCTCAACGGTGGTGTTCGGTCTTGTGGGCGCTTCGTGCGCACCAGGGTTCTCTGCTACGGGGCTGTACCTGTACGCCCCTGACTTGAGCTCACTGCGTACGTGCGGATACGCACCTGGACACGCAAGCGTCATGGGATGGTTCCAGGAGAAGGAGGCAGCTCCAGGCGGCAGGCTCGAGGTCGATCTCTGTCCGCGCACGCAACTTCGACGCGTCGTTGAGTTAGTGATCATCTTCCGTGACCGTGAACCCGCAGCTGACCGCGATCTAGCGAGGCTCGTGCGGCAGGCTTCGAGTTCCTTGTTGGTATAGAGACAGAGTTCTGTCTTCTTCGCTCAGTAGACCCAATCGAGGCGGTTCACGACCGCCCGTGGTCTACCACTGCTTCACTTCCGACTGGCGCAAAGGAGACGCAATGCATGGAGGAGATTGCCGATGCATTACTGGCTTCTGGAATAGAGCTACTCATGTACCACGCTGAAGCTGCACCCGGGCAGTACGAATTCGTTACTGGGCCTCTTCCACCGCTCGAGGCCGCAGACGCTGTGGTCCTCACTCGTGAAACGATCTACAACATCTCCGCCAAACATGGCCTTCGTGCGACCCTGGCGCCTAGACTATTCGATGATGCCTGCGGGAGCTCTGCACATGCACACCTCTCAGTCCATCGCTCTTCAGTACCCGCCACCAAACCTCCCAAACCAAGTCCCAATACGAACACTTTGACGACTATGGCATCCTTCGAGCGCTCCTTCCTGCAATCGCTTCTCGACAGCATCACAGACATAGCTGCGATCACTCTCCCCACACAAGCCTCATATGCGCGCGTTCAGGATGGGATCTGGTCTGGCGGAACGTTCGCGGCGTGGGGTACAGAGAACCGTGAGTCTCTCGTCCGCCTCACCGGCTCTCCCGGCTCGCACCACTTCGAGGTTCGAAGTCACGACGGCACGGCCAACCCGTACTTGGCTCTGGCGGCGATACTGGGCTCTGGACTACAGGGAATTCAACAGGGAGTCGAACTCAACATCGGCGATTGCCCTGAACCCGCCGCCACGCTCAGTGCAGAGGAGAGGGCTACACGGAATATCACAGGGCGTATGCCGACATCGCTGAAGGAGGCCAGAGAGAAGCTACGCGCGAGCGCCGCTGTCAAGGACATCTTTGGCGAGAAATTCATCGGGAAGTATCTGGCTGTCAACGAGGTCCGTAACCGCAGTTCACAATGCACCTTTATTTCGACTGACGAATGGCACTTTCAGGCTATGGAGAAGGTCATGGAGACAGGAACGCCTGAAGGTGATGCGAAAAAGATTATGTTGACGTATTGAGCGTCCTCGCGGCGCAGGATATATGCATATTATAGCTCTACCCCTTTGCAACTGTACAATAGAGAATAGCAGCATTCATCGGAGTTGCTTGTCAGAGGGACATCCTTCTCTTGACCAACCTAGGAATGCTTGAGTACAGGTACGACGGCGCAAAAGGCAATCCAACACACCTCTCGAATACATCCATGGGTGGCTCGGCGTCCTCGTCCATACTCTCCATGTGCCCTTCGGTCGGTTGACGCCATACCGTGTTCGGAACCCATAAACTCAGAGGACTGGTTCCAGGTTCATAGATCGCGGAGGCAACATATAGCAAGAGTCCATCTGAGCGTACAGGTGCTGACCTCTGCACGAGTGTGCCATCGAGGTCCATCCCGTCGTCTGCGGGAGGAAGCATGACCGGTATGGTGTAACCCTGACGGGCGCGGGGTATCACTGAGGAAATCAGAGTGGAAGATGTTGTATCGGCACTCCACGATATGGGCAGGAATGCGGTTGGGTATGCGAACTGGTATGGCGCAGTTGTCGAGTTGCTCGGTGGAGGGCGGGGAGGCGGCAGCTCGCTAAGCCGTGTATCGCGCCACCACATCCTATGGACCAGTATGAGTGCACCATATGACAACCTTCGTATCACACGCCGTACCTGAACGTCGTCTCACAATCTGCCACTTCTTGACCTTTCCACCTCAGCACGTCGAGAATGTGCAAGACACCAGTCTCGTTCCAGTGCTCGTCGAGAATACAGTCGAGCACGGTATCAGACGGAAGTGGTGACGGAAAGCGCGGCAGGAGAGGCTTGCCCAGCACTCGAGAGCGCAGTGTAGTATTCGGCACTGCGAGATATGATGTCAGCGTACGAGCCACGGTAAGAGTGTATAGACTTACCGACACCGACAGCCCCGCTTCCTTGGTGGCATATGGCCAAACATCGCTTCCCTGCCGGAACGGGAGCCACAGCAACCCATGCAGTCTCCAGATCTGCCGGCAATCCGTCGTCGACCTCGATGTCCTCCCCAAGTGACCCGACTTGCCTCCTCGACGCGTCCGCCGTCATCTCGAGCAGCTCGGCGTACATGCACTGGTCGGCCCACGGACTGATGCGTTTCTTCTTTTTCTTCTTCCGCTTCTTCTTTCCATCTACCGGCTCTGCGTGTTGAACCGTGAAGGTCGAACCGGAGGCCTCAGACGCGGGTTGCACCAGCCCCGCAAGGCGCCCGATGCCTTCTTGCAGTACTTCAGGTTCTCCGACTTCATCTTCATTATCAGATGCGCCGAGATTCAGGTCGGCGAAGAGATCGATGTGGCGTTCGCTCTCAAAGCGTTCGGCGCGTCGCTGTGGCACATATCAGTACGGGGAGACACCAATGGTGAATACCACTGACATACTCGTTTTTGTTCTTCCAGTGCCTGGAGAAGCTAAATCAGCACTCTGGCGAGGTGTATGAAGGCATGTTGACAGACCTTTGCTCGACGAGATGCCTGTGTCTGTGTTCTATCCAATACAGCAGACGGCGGCAACTTGAAAGCTGCTCGTCGAGACTCGAAGCCACTCATGACAGATTAGGGAGTCCACAAATGAAGTCACGGTTCTCTGTATAGTTTCGGGAGGCAAAACAGATATGCACAGGCTCTCGTGGAGGCGAATGTAGTGGACGTCTACAGTCAAGATGCAGCCGCGCCGCGCGTCTCGCGCGTTTACCGCAGGGACGGCAAACTCCGGACTCATGACCGCGATTGGATACGTGCTTGCGTATACCAGTGCCATAAGCTTCCGGGAGTACGCGGTCTACCGCGGTCTACATGGAAATCATATTGATCTTAAGAGGTACACTTGCGATAGCATTACAGTACGGAGTAACGTTAGATACGAGGGAAGCGACCTCGATCAAGCTGCAGGCTCGGACATGGTGGCGTCGATGGTGCTCTCAAGCTGAGCGCTGGTCACACCAGGGCGACGAGAGAAGATCACATCCTTGATAACTTGCGAGATGAGCCCATGTTGGGCCTCGATGGCGATCTTCGAGCTGAAGCCTAGGTTAGACATGCACACCAACTTGCACGATACAGAACCACGTACCTGTCCTTCACAACCTTTGCTAGCTGATTATCATCCTTCTTCTTCTCCTGCTATTCCGCGTCAGCGCCTCTTGAAGTCGTGAACGAGACAAGCGGTCTTACCTTGTTTGAAGATGCGCCTGGCTTATCCGCAGTCGTCGATGGTAGGGAAGGTACCACAGGCTTGGTGTGAGCCACGTTGTTGATAGCTTTGTGCACTTTCTGCTGCAGGTCTTGCAGTTGGCTCGCCGCATATGCCCGATTGGAGATGAGGGGGCTTTGACTGAGGGTGTTGACCCAGTACTTGTTCCACAATAGACCTAGTAATTCGGTATCCAGCGCGCTCTTGAAGATCTGCACCTCGAGCGGATAGTACTGGTTCGCGTGAACACCAAAATCTTCGATCTTCTCGAGAGGGATGCTCTGATACTCAGACGCCGATGCGTTTGGTGGTGTGTAGTCCTCCGGATACGTGCGGAAGGCGCCAATGTCAACACGACCGGCAGAGATCGTACGGTTGGGGTCAATCTGCCCCAAATCAGCGGCATGCAGAAGGCGCCATCAAGAGTGGACGTACAACGACAGCGACAAAGGGGTCTTGGAACTTCTGGTTCGTCATCTGCGTGGTGACATCGATACCAGAGAGCCAGCATCCATATCCTGGATGAGAGTGGTACCAACCGATCACGTTCTCCAGCCGTCCAATCTATGCCAGTCCATCAGGTCATGATATCCGACATGTCTTGTGCGCGGCCTACCTTCTCACTTTCAGCGGTGTACTGCACCATGTACTCAATCGCCTCATTCCCGGCGTTTACACGCGTCTCTGTACCCTGCACTGGCAGGGCAAACGAGTCCATGATCACAAGCGAGTCGCCTTGAACCTTTCCTTGCATAAGACCCATGATCTCGTGAGGAACACCGGATCGTGCGTGGATGACCTGCAGGGTACGTCAAAAGTCAATACTGCAATAAAGGCCAAGCTGGCTGAAGCGCACCATCTTGATCAATGCCACAGCAGAGATCTTACATGACTTGAAGTAATGTTCGCTATGTCCTGATAAGTAATCCAAGTCCGGGCGTACAACTCGAATCGCGCACTCTTTACTCCACGGTGCTTCCCTGTTTAGCGCCCTGTTCGCCTCGACATCAAACTTGAATATCTCGTCTTGTGGCGAGAGCTCGTAGATATCGTTTGCAAGATTGAATGTTTGAAAGGCTGTATTTGACGAGGACGCCATGACAGCAGTAGGCAACGAATCTCCGGCGGGAGAGGTGACCGTCGGGAAGCAAGAGCGCGACGCGTGTGGCGCGCATGCGCGTCGCGGACATCCACAATCAGAACGCGATCACCTGACATTTATTATCAGACAAGCCGAATTAGTGCCCTCGAGTTACGTCCGTTTCGAGAGTTATGGACGCGTGCACGGGATGGCCTATAGCAGTACCTATGGAGATTGGCTGCAGTCTAAGGCTACAACACGAGGCGCCGGATAGGGCTGAAGAAGAAGCGCCAAGTACCACGACTCGGACCCACGCTGTCACCGCATTGAGCGCTATATAAGGGTGTCACGACGCGGCTACTAGCCGAGCCTTGGTTGCACTCTCCCACCATGCCTTTCATTGCGCGACCTACACTCTTCTCTGATAGTACAGTAGGCACTATGCCAATCACAGCGCCCAGTCCCGTAGAACAAGGTATGCCGGTGGCTCGGTAGTCGTCGGTTTTAGACGCGCGATTTGACATGAGTCATAGCCTTTGCCCGTATATGGGCATTCATTGTTGACATCGCTACTTCGTTCTCGACTTGGCTGGTGAATACATGGATAGGAAGCAAGTTCTTAGAAAGTGAAGTGATACAATTTATTCGGACACGGACAAGTAACGCTAATGCCCTTGTAGTTTGTTCAACGGTAGACAATTTCAGTGAGCAACACAATTCACCATGCGCGAAAGGGATATGACTGATCGTCCTTGTACAGCACGAGCACACCCGCTTCTTACCGGGATACCTCTTGTCCTATACTACGGTCCCAACCTCATACGTGTCCTTGTCTTCATCCCGTGGCTCTCATTCCAACTTATTCTGCGCGGTCTTGGCTTTGGCCGGGATGGTGTTGAACGAGGTAGGCCATCCGATAAGGTGCTCCATCAGATCACTGAATCGCCGTGGCAGGTTCACTGGCAGCCAGCTACGAGTCGCAGTATTACACGTACGGAACGGGTGGAATCCCTCATAATTCGGCGTTTGCGTACATGCAATCGGCGGGAGCTCGCACGCCAACCTGGAGGACGTCTCTTATCATGTTCATTTGGTATGCCATCGACCTAGCGCTCGGTGTATGGGGGTTTTATATCCTAGCGCGCTACTATGGCGTTGTGGCGTAGTATGATCAGATCACTACGAGCCTGCGTTTCAGCTAGGGATACGAGTAGATTTGAGGATAACATACCAATACATAGATATTATCTGTTACTAAACGTGATCCATCGCAGCGCCTCATATACGTCCTTCAATGTGACGCGTGCCTTCTTCTCCCGCATCTGCTTGACCCTTTCAAGTGCTATTTGCCGGGCCAAGGTTCTCTCCCGCTCGCTTTGGTTGGGATCACGAAGCTTCTCCTCCCGAGATGCTGAGCACACCCGACAACCCATCAGCGGGACGCGCAGGCACGCTCACACCCTTTACTAACCGGCGATGTTCGCCTGTTGAGTACGTTTCTCCAACAATTGACGCTCCATCTCCTCAAAAGCGCTGAGAGCGACGCTTTTCTCCCGCGGAGTACTTGGGGTAGACGCCGATTCGGCGCGGATATCAGCCGGCCAATCAGCCTCGGGGATATCCATCTTCGCCAATGACGCGCGAACGGCAGCAAGAGACTCCTTGTACGACTGCAGACTTTCGTCATACAAGTCGTAAACACAGACAGCACAACCAGACATGCAGCATTCTAGAGCAATGGTTGTCAGCATCTCTCCACAGGCGAAATTTACTGTGACCCACCGTCCGCCTCGGGTTCAGAGGGTTTGTCCGGGATGATCAACCCATGAAACATACGCGAAGGTTTGACCAAGCGTCTAGGCTGTATATCCTGAGAGGATGGGGCTAAGTTCGCGGACGAGCGAACATGATGTGTGTCGGCCAGTTGGTCCTCTAGCGTCTCCTTGGTGCGAAGCGTGCGCTCGAGTTGCTGGAAGCGCGCTGATAGATCCTGTGCACGCGGCTCTACACGTCGTGGGCGCCTAGTAGAGTAGGAGCATATAGCTATACGACCTCGCCGAGGCGCAGGGAGACGCGGGATAGCAAGTCTAGCTGTATGCTGCATGCATGGAGGTGGGAAGCAAGAACAGGCTGACGGTTATTCGGCGCGAATTCCCGAAACCACGCCTTGTTTCCTGCCATCGCACGGCTACTCCCCTCCTTCATGTCGATATGCGAACCGGTAACCTATCGGACCACCATTATGGGAACGGCCTACTTCACACAGCGCTTGCGCACATAAGTGCTCACGGTGCTGACGTTTTCGCGGCGAATGTGCAACCGTCAACTTTCACGCCACCAACTCAACTCGCGCTCTTCCCGAGATGATCAGAGGCGTCATGCACGGTCACCTCGTACCCCATGCACCCTCCCTTTTGATCGAGGACACTGTCTCGGTGACTGTATCCCTTCACTGAGTGACATTGGTGGAAATTGCTTATGGCTAAGTAAGGCTCTGGACAATATCTCCTGGATTACCGGCGGCTATTGACATTCGCGAGCAGATTCAACTTTCGGCATGTCGCAAGTGCATCTAACCGTCTGTCCCGTATATCTCGCTGACCGAGCATGCCACATCTGATGGGTTATTGATGAAGCTGTACGTCATGGTCGTCTCTCTACAGCATTGCCGGATGATCGAGGAAGCCGCAGATCAAAGCAAGTGACCCGGTTCGAATTTTTGAGAGCCAGCAGGCACATTGACTGCATTGCGCTCGTGGCCTCCAATCTGCTTTGGCCCAGGTGGTCGGACTTTCAATGCCAACTTCCACGGGTTACTATGTCTTCCTTGACAGAATGGAGTCGATGACTTCTGTATCTCCAACGCGATATCGACGTGAGTCTCCAGAACGTCCTTCCGCCTGAATTCCGATCTAAGCTCATGAAAGTGACGTGTCCACATCGCTACCGAGCCGGGGAAGACAAGAAGAGATTACCTTACTGGGCCGTATTCAACGTACGTCTCCCTACATGCCCCATATCAGCATCACTTGTTCACTTGCTATCAGTGTTCTATCCCTTTTTCAAGGAGAGAGCGACCAGCAGCGAATTACCAATGTGTCGGAAGACTCGCCCTTCTTCATTTTTCCAGTCACAAACACCTGCACGTTAAGACCGACACGGAGCTCAGCATCCACATATCTAGGTCTCGCCATGTCGACAATGGCGTCGCATGTTTGCATGCATTATACGCGCGATCTGTTCATTTGCTTGTGAACCTTGTAACCCGCCATCATCGCCGTTGCTGTTCAATCAGGCTCTTGTCATGGGCGGTGTGTATGTGGCCACGCGGGGTTAGTAGCAGCCGTCACTCAGTGTGCGTTTCCGTCCCAATTCCGAGCCTTCGTCTCTACATGATTGCACCTCGCAGTCTTATTCCATGCTCTCGATGTTGCGGTTCTCCCAGAGCTTGCCCTCGTTGACAGGGCGTCGTACCGGCGGTGTGCGAACGACGCCTTCACGCCTACGTTTGCGCCATTGTGCCATAAGTGCAGTGTAGAACTCGCTTCGACTGCGCTCATAAGAGACGGGCTTACCACAGGAAGAGCTCGCTAAGAACATATATCGAGCTCGGTGCCTAGAGCGCAACGTCTACTGAGTGATGATGCCCCGATGCCTGCCTGTCACAGCTCCTTCGTGACACACTCAGGCCCTTTCAATTCGGGCTCGTTCATGCCAGACTGCCCGCAGCCATTCTTTGCGCGCTTCTGCGGCCGATGAAGACCACCCACGTTGATTGATACATCTGACAGGCATTCATCGTCGCGTGGAGGTCTGCAAGCTAATCTTTTGCCGAGAGCTGCTGGTGACAGTCTTTCCTGAGCTATCGATGCCCCAAGACATGGCGTGCTTCGCTTGTCCCGATCTCCTCATGGCCCCGGCGCAAGCTGGCAATCGACAACTGCCGGGCTCAACTTGCCTCTCTTGACATGGTCAGACCCTTGAGATCTCAGCTTCCTTCTCACAGAATCGTTCGTCAGGCGGTGAGCTCCCGGCGGGGACTCCTGGTAGTCGGGCCTGTGTATCTCCGCACGCAGGCTTTACATCTTCTCGAGCAGGCAAAAATGAGAGTTCACAAACTGTAATCCATTTGGCAAAGCCCGAGATTTTGCTTGATTATGAGGTCTCTAGGATATTGGAGGGCTAATATCGTGATGATCGCACAGGCTGATGAGCTGACCGCCCTGTACGTCGTAGCTTCAGATCATCTCGGAAGGGGGTTTAGGGAGCATACATTTGTTCGTCAAAGCTCAATATTGACGTTCTTTCTAGGCCGACAAATGGTGACGTCCCAGACCGATTGCATCGAGCGTCGATCTTGGATTTGACCTATTATCGTCGCAGTTGTACTCCGATCAAGGTAGGAGATACGTGATCGTACGGTATCTCGCGCGTGGATTTGTCCGCACCTTCGGGGCCCTGATCTCGAGACTCGAGGAGTCTGCTCGCTTGGACAGCGCAGCCCACACAGTAACTTTGCGCATTCCGTCCGCATTCCGACGCTCATTATATTCCGATCAACGACGCAATTCGACCCCGACCGCTCATTCGAACATGCACTACCTCTGAGCACACCTGGTGGAGCAGCGTTCAAGGCAGAATAGGTCCATGCCCGAGACGCGTCTAGAGCAGTTCATCTCAGCTGCGCCTTCCATTCGTCCTCTAGTATGGCAGCTGTACTGACAAAGACCCCGTCGTCTATGCCTCCCAATGTAGGCTCATCCATGAGTGCAGGTGCGAAAGTGATTTCGGCAGAGCCTGTGGCGCGGAGAACGCCGGCGGTTGGCATAAAGGTACCGACCATCAGAGTCTTCTGAGTCTATGAGTCTTTCTAGCTTCGTTAACTTTGGCATAGACTATTCTTATGATTGCCGAGCCACCGGTTCATAATCACTTATCGAGGTGAAGCTACGAGCGTAGGCCGGAACTACCCGCACAGCCGACCTGTCGGGCTATCTACTGGGAGTGACGGGCATCTCGCCGGTCTCGGGCTCGTGCGAACTACTTCTATAGATACGCGGAATATCAATCAGAGAAGGGGCTCGAAGAAGATACGTAGATGGAAGTGTCTCGCCTCGAGGAGGTGGATACTCAGCTATACATTAGCAATACCCATACAGCCCGCAGGAGTTAACCCGGGGAGTAGCCTTTCTTTTAGCGCATTCGCATGCAGTGTACGATCATCGAATTTCATCGTCATAGCACACATAATGACGCAGCCAGTGCTAATACTCACACTTCACATATGCATAGTCACGGATCAACGCCTGCAAGGGCAAGCTGGGTCTTACTCTGCACGCGGTTGGGACGTAACAAGTCGTGACATGTACCGTTCCTCTCACAGTTGTCAGCATAGGTTCAAGGTTGCTTACTTCGGGTATCTTATAGAATTCTGTGTGACACTGCAAATCACCGGCAGCCCTGCTGCCGTAGAAGTCTTCGTAAGAACATGCCGTCGAACGCAGACCAGAAGGCTTCTTCCCCTTCTCATTGACCAAGTCGAGGTGATCCTGAACAGCCAATCAGCCGGGCATCTTAGACCAGGACCGACGGGTTTGACGGGTCCTTACATACGCTTGTGTGCCTCCCACGACTTTCCCATGCAGATAACGGCTCGACCGGAGCAGTTCACTCACGGCTGACACTCGCTCATGCACCACCCACTGTTGCATCCATGTCTCGAAGTGCGATGTAGGATGCAACCTGTTTGGCAGCCGACTTCGATGCACCTTGCCCACGCCCAATCTCTCGGCCATCAACTGCCGGAGGACAAATCAGCCTCTGATATGCTCGATGTAAAGAACGGTAGGCGCAGAAAAAGATAATGAGGGATGGCTGCAAGCAAGGCATAGGTATGGCTGAACGTACTCTTGGCAACAGCAGTGTGCACGGCTTTGTGTAGCGGGCCCTCCTGATAGAAATCCCAAGTCAACCTGTGTGCCATATGCCTTTTGCTGAGCACGTTATTCAGAAGGACAATGTAGTCTGAATAGCCCTGTTGAGTGGATATAGGCGATGATAGCTCCGGCGACATCGTACCTGGGTCGGAAGGTGCCATACTTGATGGAGAAGATGGATGAAAAGCGAGCTGCGGGGCAGCAAGGTCTCGTGGAGCTTATAAGTGCGCGTTTTCGGCGCCCACGCTGAAGCCCAGGAAAGAATGCATGCAGGATGCACCAATCAGTAGTGTCAGACACTTGATGAAGAAGGGAACGTACTAGGGTTTCTGCCGCGAGGCAGCGAGCGACAGAGAGCGGGAATTAGCGGCTTCTGAAGTAGTTTAGTAAAACAGATCTAAGGGATAATCAAACGGCGTGTTCGACGTACATCCGATCGAGGCGCCTACAATACGGCTCCTCCTGAGACCGGAGCGGAAACTGGCATCCGAGAGAGCAGTCACAGCCCAGTAGAGAATTGTTTGCATCTGAAAAACGTGACGCAAAGAGGACGCCCGTCGGTCAGCTCAACGGAGGACGATCTCAGCGAGCCACTTCGGCCTCCCCAGCCACGCCGTGCGCGTCGAGCTCAGACTCAGGAATTGGCATGAATCATGAAAGCCGAATTTGACATGATACCGACTTGGTACTCGAGCAGAGGTGATTGAGCGCGCAAATTCAGCCCGAGGTCCACGGACTCGGGGGTCAAGATGCTTCATACGAAGAAAACGAGGCTGCTTGATGCTGTACACTGTATAGGACTTAGACGCCCGAAGTGAGTGTAGAGGTGGTGCGAATGCACCGCGCGTGTAGCAAGCCTCTTTGTTGCCACCGCTCCAATGCTAGTGTTGACTTAGCCGAGCGAGAGAACGAAATAGAGCGCGACCGGAGATGCAGATGTTAACTAGGCTCCAGCTCCGCTTTCGGTGGTTGAAGTGCGCACTCATTCATGATATGACTGCGGACTTGTACCTGGCGGTCGTAGGTATCATCTTGTGCGCAACCGATTCGGTCGGCGACGCCAATCTCAACGAAATGAGGCAAGGTTGAGTATGCTTAGAACGCGAGGACGACGCGCGCGCGGCACATTCATGCCGTAGGACTGTTGTACATGGACGATGGGATCAAGTCATTTCAAGCTCTCGAGGCGCGCGCCCGGGCGTTGTCGGTTATATAGGCCGCCAGTGGCCACAACGGATGCTCGGCCCGAAGTCGTCGGAGCTCGTCAGTCCGTGCCCGCGCCTGTCCAGAGCCTGGAGCGCGCTTTACGAGCAACTACGATAGTCAAGCTGATAGCTTGACGCTACGTCCGTCGACGAAGAGATGCGCTCAGCGGCGGATCCTGAACATTCCCCGTGGGGCCGCGGCGGCCTACGGCGGCATGAGGTCGAGCCGCAGTTCCAGACCCGAAGTAGGTCAGGAGACGCAGAGGGACGAAACGACGACCTCATAAGCACAAGCGTCTTGGCCCTCGTCCGCCTTTGCACTCCTCCCCTGCAGACACTACTATACTCTTGATCTCTGGCCACAGGGAGCGGGGATCACACAAGAATTCTCCAGCTGTCGAAGTCGGGCTCAGCTGACCCGCCATCTCACGCCTGTCTCATATATTCCGCCTATCACTTCAGCTCTATACCATGACGTCCGCCGCGCAACCCCGCCATCTCCAGCACGAACAGTCGCTGCCTGTCTTCAACACCCTGTCGTTCCCGGCCGATCTAGCGCAGGTTCCGGCCAGTACGCGAACCTCGTACACTCGCGTCGACATGAGCCGGCCCGTCACCTCCGCGGGACCTGCAATCCCAGCGGATAGTGACAGCGAGGGCGCCGATCTCTCTCCTCAACGGCCTCACACGACCGCTGCCGCGAGTACAGGTCGCTTCGTGCGTAATCAGGATGAGGAGGCGGACTCTCATGTAGGCCACGACGAAGAAACCAAGGAGCGGTCTGAGGAGAATGCGGGGGCGGTGCCACAAACCCCGCAGGCGTCCGTGACTTTCCTGCTCGTGAACGGCAAGAGGAGGACGATGCAATTTGAACCGGAGACGACCGTTGGACGTGTGAAGGAGCTTGTATGGAATACCTGGCCAAATGGTAAGCTCCCCTCCACCTACAGAGCACGAAGTTTGGCACAAGCAATGTTGGGCTCCTGTCTGATGGGGCTCCCACCTTCCATTCACCTGTCGTGTGCACCGGCTGAGATCATCGTATCTCGCCTCGCTGGTCACCGACGGCGCTTTGCCTGGTGTCCTACCTCGTTCACGTCTCTAACCTCGAATAAAATTGCTGATCTATTTTCGCCGCATAACAGACTGGCAGGATCAACGCCCGCCTGCTCCGTCGTACTTCCGCATCCTTCATCTGGGTAAAGTTCTGCAAGATGATGACACACTATCCCGTGAGTTCCCCGCCGCCGTTCATTCTCACAATCGCCGAACCTTTCCTGATCCAGGTCTGAACTTCGCAACCTACATCCCGTCTGCCGCCACGCCACCATCGACCATAGTGCACCTTTCTATCCGCGCCGTCGCACCGCCGTCGGATGACGGTTCGAAGAAGAAGGGTAGCTGGATTCGCGGTACGGACAGCGAGGACGCCGGCGATCACGGCTGTTCTTGCTGCATCATCTGTTGAGCGTTCTCTGCATCACTTCTCAGGGATTATCTGGTTGCATCTTTCTCTCTTGCTGTCGACGCCTACCTCTGCGCATGTCCACGCCCCTGTGATTTGCGCACATACCATCCGGAATCTCAGATCAGTATACCACATTCCAATCTCACGAAACCTCCTTACGCCCCCCCATTGTATAATGTCGCACCTTTCGACTTGCTTGTTATCGATGCTGCTTTGACTGTTCAATCCTGTTAGAGCCCCTTCGCCGTGCAACTGCTGAAATTCGATCTTCCATGCTCACCATTACTACAACGCGAATCAATGACTCGCGCTGCTATCGTTCGACCCAACTAATCAATCAGATCCTCGCAGGCTGGAAGCTTACACTTCACTACGACCCTCACGAGCTCGCGGATTTCGGACCTCACAGGCTCACACGACCAAGTCACCCTGCGCGCACTCTCCCGAACCCTAACCTTAGACGGCTGTGGCTCCAACGACCTTCCGGCCCCTCTTTGGTTCCGCTCCGCCGACGCCGCCTCCACCAATTGAGACGAAAACCGCTGTCGAGCCCCGCACAAGATCACGCGCTCGAGAGCTCATGCTTGACTGGTATTTAAACTTTACCGGACAGGAGCCGGTCTGCTCTATGCGGTATGATGCCCACCATATGCAGAGAACACCAGGCCGTTGACAACCACAGCAACATTCAGGCTAGCTGCAATTGGAAGTGCAACAAGCTTACGTGGCCCCACTCCGACACAATCCCCGACGTCACGGCGCCAACAATACCCCAATGACCACGCTGCCGGGCGACATCCGGCGCGCATTGAAACGCGACACGCAGACATATAACCAGCTGCTCGTTGGCGTGGTCGCCTTTCCCTTTCTCTCTTTACCTCAACGCACTCGCTCAGTGTTTCTACATCAACTCAACGCTCAACTCGCCGTCGCTGGATAGGACAAGCACAGCATGACCGTCCAGAACGTAGAAGCTGCAAAGAAGCGATACTCAAATGAGATGGCCGACTTCACGTTGCGCAAATGGAATAAAGTGCGGCAACAACAGGAGCAAGCCAACGCAAAGCGTCAGCTCGCTGCTCCAGCATACGCTTTCGCCGGAGACTTAGAAGAAGACCGCGGGCGTACACTCATGAAAAAGCGCGCGGCCCCCATTCTGAAGATGCCAGGCAGGGATGGTACGCACTGCTTTTTCGTCCTGCCGCGGAATGGGTGCTAATCCGGCGCAGGCATCTAGACATCCAGAGCCTAACTCTCACCGTCATACAGACCTCATGCAGTTATGCAATTCCAGTCAGTTTCCTTGATAGCGTCTCCAATCGCCGTGGCTGAATGAAACCCCCAGTTACACCCACGCGTCCATCACTTGAATCCTCGCTGTCTCCTTGCTTTCTCTCCCGCCTCTGCGATCACGAACGCTGCATTGTCCGCCCATATGAACCATTGTATCGATTGAAGCACACATGTACCAATAAGCATACGCATCTACATTACATCATCGGCGCGATCAGTCTCTAACTACTCCACTGCCTCCCTGGCCTCTTCCGCCTTATCCGAATAGTCTGGCGGTACGTGTACGAACAACATCAAGATGAATGCGTCAAACACGATGGCCATGCCGGCGTAGAATATGAGCTTGGGCATTGACTCTACACTTCTCGAGTAGATGAGACCCATAAGGCCAGGTCCAAGGATCTGCTGCCCTAGCGAAGATACAACATTCAGTGCCCCGAATAGTCTTCCCGACTCGGTGCCACCTCGGCGCCGATAGAGCTCGAGCGAAAAGCTTTGCGCTGTTGGGACGAACGCCGCGCCAAGTGCGACGGAGGTGATCCCTAGTCCGTATGTGATGGAACGGGTTGAAAGAGACATGATGGTCAAGCTCGAGATCTGGAACAGCAGTGATACGCGGGCCAAGCCAAGATCCCAACGCAAACCGCGATCTCTATGCTTCGATGCATGCGTGGCAGATGGCTCTATCAGAGGCGTACTCTCCGTGTTTCGCGTTAGGGATACATCACGGGATGTCGCGGGCGAGATAGAGTCGGCAGGTCGCAGGAGCTTGATGATGACTGCATTCATCGTGAGCGTCATGAACGAGGGATGACAGAGTGTGGGCGTATCTTACGCGGGAGTAGAATCATAAGGTAGGCCGCCTTCGAAACTTGGTTCGCGCTGATGACCAGTCCAAGCTATGTACATGTTGAGCAACTGTGCATCGTGCGATGAACGGCCGACAATAATGCTCACCTCAGCAGTGCCCCATCCGAAGGAACCCATGCCATACTGAAGGTAGAATGCGCCCGCACCTGTAAGCAAGTTGTCCGGGAGGTAAGCCATAGCGATGATGAAAAGCCCCCAGGATCTTGTAGGTAGACGGATAGATGGGATCCCAAATGAAAACGAGGACGGCAGAAAGACGGCCAAGGGCTCTATGACGTTTAACGCCGCTTTCTTGGTGTCCGCCCAAAGACCGCCCGATGCAGCATTGTGTAGTTCCAGATCCCGGGCATACTGTTGCTGAGCCGCTTCTATCTGAGCCGGTACTAAGGATTCGGGTATCACAAACCAGACGAGGAAGAGGAAGAGAAGGTGGACACCAGCGCCGGCATAGAAGACAGATACGGGACCGAAGTCCCGTGCGATGAAGGCCGACAGTAAAGGGCCCAAGCCTGAACCGGCGTAATAGGCTCCTATGAGAAGAGAGTACCAGCGCGAAGTACTTGCGGTGTCGGCGGTATCGGCGATGTATGCTTGAGCCGTGGTAAGGGTCCCCACTATACTGCACTATCAGCACAGTGCAAGAAACTCTCCAAAGTGTACGTACGTCCGAAGAAACCATCGATGATTCCTGTACATATGATTATCCAGCGCCCTCCATGGATGCCGGGGGTAAGGATGACAAATAGAAACACCAGATCAGACAAGAGAGGGCCCAGCGCGTATATGCGTTGCACAAACATCCGGCCGCGCCGGTCCGATAACTGGAGGCAACGTCAGTTCGATGACTCTGGGATTGCAGGTAGAACACAACTCACCGTACCCCACACAGGAGCCGTACAGCAGTTTAGCACGCCCATGATGACGTTGATAGCTAACGAGTATCAGTCATGAGGGATGCACTATGAGCTCATCCACGTGCCTACCTGCGATGATCGTCGCTGCACTCGCTTGCACCTTTGGGTCTTCCAGACACGGTAACCTCTCAGGCCTGGTAGCTGCAGATAAAACGAAGCCGTATATATCACGACATGCAATGGTGTTGATGAACTCCAATTTGGCAGGCGTGGATACTGACAGAGACTTCATGTTAGATGAATCGGTTCAAACACAGTGGGGCCACACTCACGGGTTATTCCGAGCAGACTCAGCGGAAAGAGGAAAGCCTGCCTGTAAAGGTTAGCGTAGATAGGCAACCAGTGTCCAAACAGTGTCGCTTACCACCAGGGTGCTGGCCGCCGCCAGAATGCACGATGTTCCCGCTCCTCGAGCTGTTCTCGGAGCAGAGTTCTATGCCAATGAGCGTCCGCCCATGGCCTCTCCTCAGCAGCTACCGAGGGAGAGTCCTCCATAATCCTCGCTCTGGAGGTGCAAGGGCGGCTCTTCCGATAGATGGGGCCTCCTCAGCGAGTTGGATGGTGGCGGTAGATAGCAGAACTATAGGATACCGAGTAAGCATCATGCATCATGGCCGTTCGGTTATCCGAGCCACTCACGGCCAGGCGGATCAATCATTGTCCATCAACGGCAAAGTCCGAGGTTCTCACCAGCGTGAATGCACACGCCCTACCAACCACCAACAGAGTGGTCACCTAACTTGACCGACATTGTCTACGGGCGTCTATTCATGCCGCGGGTGTTGGAAAAGCAATATTGAGGCCCTATCGCCAGGTTCAAGTCCATGTGGACCGCACGGCGATGGAATTCTGCTATCGAGTGCGATCCTTGATGCGCTCGACTTTGCTAACCAGTGCCTGTTCATTCATATATATGTCGGGGCTGTAGCCGTCTCTTCCCTTCTCTTTCACTGCCTTCCATCTCGCGTGCTCGTCCCGAGAGCGTGCAACGACGTGGAGTCACTCGCTTTAACAGGATACAATGGCTCGCAAACACCTTCTTGCCTTCACGATCAGCGGTGGTTGGGGTGCGCTCCCGTGCTCTACGTTCTCGGATACATACTGATCTATCATTTATAGGACATGCGCGACCTATGCTTATCTGGTTCTCGCGCCTCGTAAAGCTGCACCCCGTTGAAATCACCTTCCTGATTCCCGAACCCATCTCAGAGCGTGGCGCGCAGGAGATCCAACGACACTTTGCTGAGGATGAGCAACATCTCAGGGACCTGGTCAGGTGCGTGTATATAAGCCATGCATCGCGCAGCGTATTCACCAGACGCCAGGCTCGACATCATCCCTGGCGCCAGTCCTGCCCGCTGGGACATCATGCGAAAGAGCTTCGACGATGGCTACGACGCTATCCTGGCCGACCCATCTCGTCGTGACCCGGACCTGGTTGTTTGTGACGTACGGTTTTCTCTGTTGTATAGTCGTACTAGTATCTGACCCAGCACTTTTAGATCGTCGCACACACCGTTTTCGAGTCTATGCAAGCACGCGTAGCCGCTGGCGCAAAGAAGATCCCCGTCGTTGGCTGGGCTGGAGAATCTCCGATGGTACTACTGCCCATGATACGCGAGTACTGTAGCGATATACCAGGACTGGTCAAGTCTATTGAGGACAGGGCAAGCGAACAGAACATTTTGTTTAAACAAGCTTCAGATCAAGTAGGTTTGTATGCCCTACGCCCGCTTTCTATGCTCAACACCTGCTTTCAGGTGAATATCGAGCACATACGAGGCGAACCCATCAACATACCTGAACTTCCACCTATGGCCGATTACGAACTTTATCCGCAAGAGGTGTGTCGATGCCGTGCAATGGCGAGTCCATCCGTCAACTAAACCACTGGCTTGTAGCCACCCTTCTACCTCACCTTTGAGATTCATCTTGCAGCATTGCGGTACGTCATCCGAATAGCCGTCGCCTATATACTCTCATCTCGCACAATAGATCCATCGTCGTGAGCGATGGGTTTGTCACCTCTGCTTGTTACGGAATCGAGCCAAAGACGCATGCTCTGATGACGGATTACTTCGGCGACCGCCCCGTCTCCTACTTTGGTCCCCTCGCACCGCCTCCGCAAGAAGAAGAGTTGAATCGCAAGGAGCTCACACAGACCGCGGAGTGGACTGAAGTCGAGATTTTCATGAAGCGCGTTCTGAAGGAGAGGGGCGAGAAAAGCCTACTCTATGTATGTTCAGCCCGCCACTGTCCGCGGATGTATGTGCCGCCAACTGATGTGCTCCATAGATCTCGTTTGGATCTTCCTTCTCAACCCAAATCGGATACGAGGCGGACAAGATCTGGGCATGGTTGGAGGTTACAGCCGACCTCGACGTCCCAACAGTGCGCTATGACATGTGCTCTCAGGGATGCATCGCTGACGACTGCCTCTCAGCTTGTCTCCTACCCGGCGCGCAATCACCCAGTACCGGAGCCTTTGCGCAGCCGTCTAGACGCTTCCCCATATCACCTCCTTCTCGACTTCACGCCGCAACAGTATATTCTGGCCCATCAAGTAAGACTGGCCCTATCCTTCGTGTGCAGATCCACTCTTGACACTTTATCACAGGCTACCGGCTGGTTCTTGACCCATAACGGCATGAGTAGCACACACGAGTCACTGGCGGCGGGTATCCCTACGTATGCTTCCTTCCCTTCCGCATCATTGATCCTCGAATAACACTTGCGCAGGATCTCATGGCCGCTCTGCTCGGACCAGCCTGTCTTATCGACGCTGTGTTCCCAGGTCATTGAGTGCGGATACGAACTGAACGAGGTTCGCCGCGGTTGGGGTCTGAAGCCACGCCTCTCG
Organism: Peniophora sp. CBMAI 1063; assembly: GCA_900536885.1. Lineage (NCBI taxonomy): Eukaryota > Fungi > Basidiomycota > Agaricomycetes > Russulales > Peniophoraceae > Peniophora > Peniophora sp. CBMAI 1063. The sequence goes on along the minus strand of UWZB01000823.1, from coordinate 226,279 downwards.
ACTGGATTTGCTGCTACAGGCACCGTGGATGCTACGAAGCGCGAGGCGAGAGAGGTGCTATCGAAAGCGTTCGGTGACGACGTAGCGGCGAAAGCGAGGATACAGGCTGGCGTGGAGCGCGGGAAGACGTTGATGGCGGATGCTTGGACAGAAGGGGGGTATGCAAGGAGGGAATGCCAGAGGTTTATAGACAGGTTCCTTCTGTGAATGTACAGTATTGAGTCGATCACCATCGCTGGGCATGACAAGAGTCGGATAAGATCACACGGCCAGTCTGAATGCGTACAAGTATATTGAAGATGAAGATACACATTCGGCGACAAAGATAAGGTGGTATAAGGAGCATCGGCAGATAATCACTGTACTGGAACCCCCAAATGTGCAGAGTAATCATGAGGAACCCGTATGAACAACATGACGATGAAAGAAATGAATAGCAGGACATCCCCAACGACGAATATAAGCTTCGGCAACTCCTCGATGCTCTCGGCAAAGACGAAACCAAACATCAATGGGCCTAAGATCTGAGTACCAAGAACCTGGATGACCGCTAGCGCGCCAAAGAGTCGACCAGACTCCGTGCCCCCGCGGCGACGATACGCCTCGAGAGCGAAGCTCTGAATCGTTGGCAGAAATCCGGAGCCGAGACTTGCTGATGCGATGGCAACGTTGAACGCAACTGAGCGTTTCGCCAATGCGAGTCCGCACACCGAACCGGCCGCAAGAAGCAGTGAGATTCGCGCGAGGTTGAGATCCCAGGTGATGCCGCGATCCTTCACCCTACGAACGTAAGATAGAGATCGAAGCAGCGGAACGCGCTCGTCCTCGCATGTTGGAGAAGATTCGCGCGAACCATTGACGACTGCGGCCAGGTCGCTGGGACGGAAGAACTTGATGAACACTACGATGCGCATATTATTTAGACGTGGAAGCGCCCAGCAAGGCAATGAAAGACATACGAGGCAATATGACCATGAGGAAGATAGCCTTCGAAGATGAAGAGATGCTGATTGTGACCCCGATCTACTCAGGTGTGAGATACAAGGTGCGAAACGAAGACAACAGGTCTCCTCACCTGCTCAGAGCGCCACCCGAATTTCGCCATCCCGTACTGGATGTAGTACACGCCCGCACCGGTGATGAGCGCGTCAGGGAAGTAGGCCAGCGCGATAAGGGTAAGGTTCCAAGAACGGCTCGGTAGCCTGACAGGAGGTATGCTGAAGCTTCCCGACACCGGAAGGAAGACTTCCAGCGGCTCCAAGACCGACAAGATGGCCTTCTTCGCGTCCACTAGAAGGCCTCCAGCGGTGAGATGATGCGCCTCAAGGTCCCGAGCATGTTCTTGCTGTGCGGCCTCCATCCGTGCTGGGGACAACGACTCCGGTACCACGAAACAGACAAGGAGAAGGAACACAACGTGCATAGCGATGGCCGCGTAGAAAACGACAAGGAAGCCTGAGTAGTGCGTGATGATCGATGCAAGGAGGGGACCGAGCCCGTTGCCGAAGAAGAATGCGCCTTGGAAGAGGGCAAACCATCGTGATGTGCTATCTGCGTCTGCGGAATCGGCAATGTAGGACTGAGCAAGCGTCAAAGTTCCGACTGGTAAGGATTTATCATTGAGTACGTAGTTTGAAAATGCAATCAAGTGGCCCTCACCTCCGAAGACACCTTCGACCAATCCAGCGATAACCACAGCCCATGATCCGCCTGGCACGCGACTTGCAAAGGAAGCAAGGAGAACAAATAGCACATCCGCGAGCAGAGGGCCCAGCGCGTAGAACCTCTGGACAAACACGCGACCATGTCGGTCGGACAGCTGGGTATTTCGTCAGTAAACGATCGTCAGAAAGGATTGGTTTGGCGACTGACCGTTCCCCAAATCGGAGCTGTCGTGCAGCTACAAATGCCGGCAGCTACTAAGAAGACTTTGAGAGGGTCAGAACAGCCCTTGTGGATGTCATGCGCGCGCTCTTACCTGCGAAGACTGCTGCCGCTTGACCTTGTACCTTCGGGTCGCTAGTGCAAGGCGGTTGCTTATCATCGTCCAAGAGCTGAGCAAAGGCGTTGAACGAGAGCCCGGTTTCCCCACGGATGTCTTGGCAGACGAGTAGATTGACGATCTCCAGCTTTGCAGGAACCGTTGATGCTGTTGCGAACACCGAGACCGTGTAGCAAACTATTTGCCTAAGATAGCATCAGCGTCAGCTTGATGTTCAAGACCTGCTTCAGTTGTACTCACCACCAGGGCGTGGGCCGGCGCCACCATGGAAGGTGAGCGCGTTCCTGCTGTTCGTCGAGTTGCGACGCGACCCGCGCGTCAGCTTCAGGCGCGGCCGCGAGAACGTCACTATCCGCCGGCTGAACATCCTCAACATCCTCGGGAAGCCGGATAGCCATGGCGCCCAGAAAGCGTATGATGGACGGCGGGAGGTGGATCGCTAGCTTGAATGATCGCAAAAAGCGGACGGAGATATTGCAGTCAGGAACGACACGGTCGAGGTATCCGGCACGATAGGCAGCACATTATATACCGGCCAGTACTGGCAGCTCTGAGGCTGGCGCAGTTACGCAGCCGCACGCAGATACCGCGGAGACGAGTTGAGAGACTGGCATTCCGAGTAGACTGGTGAAGACGATGACGGCGGCGTCCAAGGCATGCGCGCAGGAACGCGCCGCGGCTGCGCTTCATAACGTGCCTTCGCCACCCATCGTCCTCACTGCGCGAGTTCAAGCGCTCGCCTGCGGCGCAATCGTGAAGCTCTTTATGCGTAGCGAAATCCCCTTCTGTACAACTCCGGCGGGTGTTGAGTCGTCAATCTTTATGTCGAAGATCTCGAAAGTGGGCCCATACACTCGCAGTAGTACACCGGCGCAGCACTGTAGGCAGGGCTGGCATCTCCACCCGAATTGGAGTCCAAAGACGAATGAGACCAATATGATACAACATTTTGTTCGGTACATAACCCAGAGAAATCGAGGACGCGTGGAGTATCAGAATAAGTTATACGCCCTTCCCAGCGGCAGCTTGTCTGCCGGCGCGATGTCCGCAAGTACTCCGTCCGCCTTCACTTCGTAACTCTCTGGGTCTACGGAGATCTGGGGCGTCTTGTCGTTCCATTTCATGTCACTCTTCTTGAGCTTCCTGCATCCTCTGACGGCAATGCCTGTCTTCTTCAGCCCGTATGAGGCGTACGCGCCACCGTCAAGGCTAGCCTGCGAGACGAAAGCGACCGAGTTGCGTGCGGCACTCGCCGGGTGAGAGCCCCACATAGGGCGACCGAGGAATGGTTGTACGGATGGGATGCTGGCGTTGGCATCACCCATCTGTGCCCATGCGATTACGCCCGACTTGAGCACCATCTCGGGTCTCTGCCCAAAGTTCTCAGGCTTCCAAAGGACAAGGTCCGCAAGCGTTCCAACCGTGACGCTCCCGACGTGCGACGCGATTCCATGCACTATCGCGGGGTTGATGGTGTACTTCGCGACATAACGCTTCACGCGGCCGTTATCAATGCCAGATTGATCGCCTAACTCTTGAAGTGGCCCTCGCGCGTCGCGCATCTTGGCCGCTGTACGCCATGTACGGGAGATCACCTCACCAACACGGCCCATCGCTTGAGAATCGGACGAGATCATGCTGATGGCGCCCGAGTCCTGAAGCACATCCTCGGCAGCCACTGTCTCTGCACGGATACGCGACTCGGCAAAAGCCAGGTCCTCCGGGATAGAGCGGTCGAGGTGATGACAGACCATAAGCATCTAAGATAGTGACCAGAATAAGCATGAGATACGGGCAACTTGAAGAAGCCAACGCACGTCAAGATGCTCGTCAAGCGTGTTCTTGGCGAATGGCCGTGTCGGGTTGGTCGAGGACGGTAAGACGTTATCCTGCCCGCAAACGGTGATGATGTCGGGCGCATGACCTCCTCCCGCACCCTCAGAATGATATGTGTGGATCGTGCGTCCGCCGAAAGCCGCAATAGTCGCTGTGATCCCATTCAGTCGAGTCTACTCAGGCCATGAAGACGCGACTTACACTCAACAAAGCCCGACTCGTTCAAAGTGTCTGTGTGAATGTTGACCTGGACATCATAGTCATCTCCCACGTCCAAGCAGTTCCGGATAGCAGCAGGAGTCGTCCCCCAGTCTTCATGTAGCTTCAATCCACCAGCGCCTGCCTTCACAATGTCCTCGATGGCCTTCCTTCCAGAGTCATTACCCTTGCCAGTGAAACAGAAGTTCATCGGTAGCGTATCAGTCGCGAGGAACATGTGGCGTAGAGCCTCGGGAGATGGCGTGCACGTCGTTGCGTTCGTTCCCGCAGACGGACCGGTGCCGCCACCAATCATCGTCGTCGTACCAGCGGCAAGAGCCTCTGGCACTTGCGTCGGCGAGATGTAGTGCACATGGGCGTCAACCGCGCCGGCCGTGAGGATGAGCTTCTCGCCGGCGATGACTTCCGTGCTGGACCCGATCACCAGCGAAGGATGGACTCCATCCATGACGTCCGGATTTCCCGCCTTGCCTATGCCAACAATACGCCCGCCTTTGATGCCGACATCAGCCTATCAGTTCATTGTCAACACGACACACTCGAGGATGTAGTGCATGTAGCAGACCTTATAGATGCCGGACCAGTCAACGATGAGTGCGTTCGTGATGACGGTCTCGATACACTCGTTCGAAGAGCGATCGGTAGCTTGTCCCATTCCTTCACGGATCGACTTTCCTGCGCGTACATGATAAGCCACTGAAGGCATCAAAACCAATTCATGTCATACCTCCACCGAATTTGACTTCGTCGCCGTAAACAGTCTAGCATGGTGAGTATCAGTGTTTTGACGGAAAGGGGAAACCGTATACATACCGCGTCTTTCTCCACGAGCACCCAGAGACCGGTATCGCCTAGCCTTACTCGGTCTCCTGTGGTCGGCCCAAACATGCTCGCCCACGCTTCTCTCCCGATGAAGTTATCCATCTGTACCTCTTGTGCACCCGGCTCCGGCACATGTGCGAAGCCCTTTTGTACCGCGTTCGCCACGATTTGAGCGATGTAGTCTGCGTCAGAAGACACAGGGCCGGTAGCAAGGCCATTGCCACCCGAGATGACCTTCGCACCTCCGATGGGCACGAGCGCGACGGTCTTGGAGTCTCCAGGCTCGAAACGCACAGCCGTACCGGCTGCGATGTCGAGGCGCTTGCCGTACGCGATACTACGGTCGAAGGCCAACGACCCGTTGGTTTCGATGAAGTGATAATGAGATCCGACCTGTACAACAGGATGAGAGTCCGCAGATCACTGGATGTGGATTGAGGCAAACCTGGATCGGCCGGTCTCCGCGGTTGGTGACCTTGACGCGCACGCGCGGGCGCCCAGAGTTTATCGCGATGCGGCCATCCGCGACGATGATCGCCCCAGGCAACTTTGCTCTCGCAAAGTCTTCCTCTTGAATGGCGGGGAAGACGTCTTGCGTAGGCACAGGAAGGAAAGAACCGTAGAGCGCCGCAGATAGGTCTCCGTCGTCGCTCGCAATCGGGTCATGCACAGTAACGAGGAACACTCTATTCAATAGTCAGCTAAGAAGAGCGCCCCGCATAGAAGACGCGGCTATATGCGCACCCGTCTTCAAATGTACCCTCGACTTGGATCTCGTGTAAAAGACTGGGGACTCCAGGCAGGACGTGCCTTCGGCCGAGTAATGTACGCCCGTGCTGCATGAGATCGGCGACACTGTGCTTGCCATCTCGAATCCGTTCTTGTAGGACCTACCTGTAGTCAGTACAGGGTACCATAAAAATTGAGTTGGGAGCGCAAGAGGTGGACATATGTAGGCAAAGCAAAGCGTCGCAAGTACTGACCGACGCGATAAGGGCTGTTGCTTCAGCCTGGTTCAAACGCACTCCGCGCGCCAGGCGCTTTTGGGCGAGGAAGCCGACTTGGTGCAGAAGCACCTTTTCCTGCTCCCGCGGCAAGATTCTCATGGCTTCACAACTTGATAGTGATGGGAAGAGGCAAAGCGTGATCTCCCCAGCCTGGGCGCGGGGGACGCATCGGGTGCAAGGCGGACGCGTTAGCGATAAGGATAACCACGTGCTCGCGCCTCAAGGCTCGCATTCCATCCTCTTTGGGAAACGACGGTCGTTCCTTATGGTCACACGCACATTGTAAAAGGTTATAACATCTTTTCGGGATTTATACTATGTATCGTATGAGGCATGTCGTGAGGGGTATGAGAGTAAAGGTACCAATACAGTCCGAGAATCCAGGGGCACACCAGTGCCCAGATAATGAGATGATAAGGATACAGAGAGAACAGGGAGTGTGTATGATAGCGAAATCGAAAGCAAGTTTGCATGGTTCATAGCGAGAGAGCGGTTCGAAAGCGTGGCGGACAAAACAACGTGAATGAGTGGGTATGTTGATGATGAAGACGTGCGGGCGCTGCCCAGGAGTTCGGGGCTCAGCCCAATGGAGGCGAGAGTGCAGGCACTCAATGCGTTGTGCGCTTGACGAAGATGACAATAACGACGATGGCGGCGATGACTGCAGTCAAGGTGGTAGCAGCGAGGAGTGAGCGGCGTGCCCAGCGGACCTCGGAAGCGCGCATGCGTTGGAGCATCCGTGCGCGCTGTGCGGGCGTCTTGTTTGCTTCCCAATCGGTAGGGGCGGACAAGGGCGAAAGCAGGATGATGAAGCTCAAGAACCACAAGAGCGGGAATACTGTGAGAATAGAGTCAGGATGTAGTCTCAGAAGTGCATAGGGAGATGACGTACGGAACCCAAACTTGAACAAGTACTGGGCGAGGGTGACTGGTTCACGCTCTTCACCATCGCCGCGCTCCAAGTCGGCAGATGCGGACTGAGCGTATGTCGGAAGCTCTTCCTCGCCAAACTCGTTGACGGTTGCGCCAACTGGATAGATATAGGCGGGAGGGAGCTCCTTGGTGATGCTGCTCACGGACGACGCGGCAGGGCGCTCGTCGTGGCGAGAGTCGGTGGTGCCTGTAGCATCGCGGCGGGCGGTAACGCCGAAGAAGAGGTCGACCGCATTGGCCTCAGAGGCAGGGCGCGCTCCTGTTGAGCGGGCCGGAACGGTGAAGGCGCGAGTGGGCGCCGGAAGCATTGCATCTGCAGAGCAGAAAGATTCGCGGGAGTGTTGAGGGAGGACCGGCGTGGAGGAGGCGGCTTTCTCCTTGGTCGTGAAGAGGTTGAAGAGCGAAGCGAACATCGTAAAGAAGTCGGGAGAGTAATCGAGCGCCTAAAACGAAGAAGACCTTGAACGGCGAGTGGCACAACGGACGGGCTGTGGCGAGGCGGCGAGATGACGGAACTCATGTTCACGAATCGCCGTTAAGTATCCTGCTGTAGCCGAACGAGCCCACACAATTGAGGGTGCGTTCCAACAAGCGCCGACAGTGGACCCACAGAGCGCCCTCCGCAAACCGTGAGCAAACTGTCAACACGACATGAGCGACGCTCTGCGCCGCTGACGCTAGTCTCCATGGCAACCGAGTCTCACGGCAGTCATGAAGCCGGTCTCACGACTGGTGGACACGAAGCGTCGTGGCCCGTGGGCGCTTGTATCGGTTAGCCATATGAGTAAGTGCCACCCCTCTCCAGCTGAGATTAGACTATTGGGCCTGGAATCGTCGAGAGACGAGGAGGAGGTCGTAGGAGACAGAGATATCGGCCATGTTAGTTCTTCACCAGGTCGCTGGGGGTATCGCTCAGCCAGGTGGTCATGCAGCCGTGGACCGAATTCTGTACTGGGCTGGTGATGCACATTTCCGAAGGGCGTTACACTAAATCGTTCGAGGCGTATGTCGAGCGTTTTATGTGGGGGTGTGGCATCGGAGAAGCACTGAAGAAGCCATCCGTCAGTTCGAGAAGTGCAGATTTACAAGTTGCCACAGCCACTTAAATAGATCGAGTGCGACTGAAAAGCTCGAGCTCATGCGCAGAGCGCATGTGCGCCAGATCAAGGAAACGAGATGCCCTGAGATGCCATTTCTTTGCGATACAAGAAGCGTCAAGGTCGTATTCCTGCGTCAAACTGGGAGACTCGTGCTCGCGCTCAGCCATCATGCATCATGGATTAGTCAGCACGCATCACTGTCACTGTCGGCCGATGCCGTCAACTCACAGTTCAATCATAGATAGCCGTGTGCTTTGCTGAGTTTCTCCCGCCTTGACCTGACTGAATATATCTGACTACGAGTTGTACAGGGCTGCTATAGCGCCGAGGAAGCCTGTCCCTATACGGCGCTTGTCCTCCGTGCTCATCATTTTTTGCTTCATTGCCGCAGTCCACTCCCTTCCCATGGGCGCCATGACCGTTCTTACCGATTCCACTTCAAACCTGTCTTCCGCTTATAAACCCCTTCTTCAGGGCGGTAGATCATGATGCTGGCAGAGTTCGTGGACCCCAGGTGGACGCCGTAAGTCGTACCACCGTGGCCGGGCCAGCGCCTAACTTCGGGCCACAACGTGCCGACCGCTTTTGTTCCCATCCGGGTCTCCACCATCTGTCCAGCCTCACGTCCTCAAAGGCGCCGTAATATATAGCGCAGAGGCTTCGTTTTGCCGTTGTCTCCCACTGTCGTCTCGACGCCACTCCGAAGCTTGGTATCCGTCACCGCACTCTCTACGCTCCTTAATCCTCTCTAACGAGGCCGGCTCCTCGCCCGCTCATTACCCATTGAAACTCTCGACCTTCGACTCGAACCATGCACAACTGTCAACGCGGATTCGACTCCTACGCACACGCCAGTGCGCTCCGTCGAGCGCTTGCACCGCTCGCTCGCGCGCAACGCACCACCCTCAATACTCCTTCTCGGCCGCCTGCCCTACACCGTGTGCCTACTCCAGTGCCGGTGCCGGCGAAGCCGTCGCTTTTCATGCGTGTGGCCGCCCATCCTGCGCTCGCGCAGCTGCTATTCATCATCTCACACTTGCCACACCTCACGCTCAGCACTCTGCCGACGCTCACACTCGCCGCTATCTATCTGCTGTGGCAATCGACGTTGTCGCTTGTCCTTATCGCCTACGCATTCCTGCGTCCTTACACGCCAGCTATTGCGTTGCTCATGCTCGCTCGCGTGCTGACCCCGGTGTTCCCGGCAGTAGACATCATCCTAGCGCTCGGCGTGTTGCACGCGCTGAGTGTAGGCGGGAAGCTGGGTCAGCAACGCGCCGACACTCGGTCAGCGAGCCCATGCCGGAAGACACGCCGAAGGCCCTCGCCCATCCGTGTGCCGTCTGTGAAGATGGAGGACTGTTATGCCGTGTCTGGATGATGAAACTCTGTTCGGCCATGTTCTCGAACGTCTGGACTCTGCACGAACTCACACGACACGGACATAACCTCCCGCTCTCACTGTACCCCATCGCATAGGCCTCCTTGTCCGCCCCACATACCGTACTCTCACATAACACGGATCCCCGCATTCATAGAACTGTCTCCTACCATAGCTGTGCTTGTCTCGGTCCATTCCATTCCCAACTGCTGTATCGATACATGCTCTGCCAAATTTGCCTACGACGACTGCCATCATGCGTTGGCTTGCGCCTAAGAATACACGGGTTATTCTTGCACGGCAGATAGACCGAAGCTCCATTCATCACCACGAATGCCGATCTAGGGGAGCAACCTGTATTAATAAAAGCTGTATGTAGGTGGGATCATATATCTAGGACCCGTCATCCGAGCATTGTTGATACAATCATGGCGATGATAGATGAACTCGATGAACCACTAGCGTCCTTGTCAACTTGATACCAAGGTCGTCGCGTCCCCGATTCCAGCCTGCTTCCCTCATGCAAACTACAACGTATTGAACAGAGTATAATTAGGCTGCCGTTCGATCACGTGTGTACCTACATGTACATACGAGTCCATCAGCTTCTTCCTGAGGCATCGCAGTATACGAGGCGCGAACCTTCTTCCAGACGACCTTTGGGCCGTCCTGCTCTTTCACACTAGCGGCATCGGCTATAGACCAGCGCCTTGCGTCTTTTCCCTCGACGTCACTGCCGATGATATCTTGAGTCCCAATATTGGTATCATTGACCTCGTCCAACACAAGCTCCTCGAAGTCCGGTACTCGTTCGAAAGGGACATCCAGATGCACCATCAGCTCGATATTCAGATGTGGCGTAAGCAGTTTCAGTAGCTCTTGATTTCCCTCACTTGCGATCCAGGCGTAGTGCGCAGGCACATCCATCCAACCGGACAACAGGATGATCTTCTGGCCTTGAGTGTAGAAGCGCAGAGGGTGACCTGACCACTCAGACTGGCGCGATGCGAGAAGAGCGAAGTGTGGCGAGAGCTCTGGTGATGGGAGGGTAGCACCTGGGTTCAAAACCAGTATCGCTAACTCCGTGACGGTCATGATGGTTGAAGTCAAGTCGGAGTCGACGCCATCCCAGCGCCATTCAGCGATGTGGTTGTCGGACGAACACGAACGCGTAGTGATGGGCCGCGCGTCGTTGATCCTGCGTGATCCATGACTGTGACGGTCGCGATGCTGGGATAGCCAAGCTCATGAAAGTAACAAGATATAGCTTGTAGCGTATATACAAATGCGAAGAGTCCGATAATCGTTGTCTGCCAATGCACTTCTCGAGCATTCACGATGTCAAAACCGCACATAGCTCAGACTCCACATATCCGCGCCGATAGCTTCCCTTTCCAATCTCGCACCGAGCCGCACTAAGATAGATGCAGAGTCACGAAGCGCAAGCCGCTCGCGAGCACTGACGGGACGCACGACGCGCGTGTCGAGTCCTTGGAAAGCCGGTGTGTACGGTACGCATGCCCGCCGTGCGCCGAGAGCGAGGAAGACCGGCGGCACTCGCTTATCGCCTTCAACCTCCGTATCCGAGTCTGAATCGTCCTGTGCGGGAGGCGGCATCCAAAACTGTACAGGCGGGAGGGGTGGCAAAGGTGGGAACGCGGCTTCACCGTCGGCTTCATCTGGGCCCTCCCCGCCTACATCGGTATCGAGCGCCGCCAAGAGCGGTTCAGCTGTAGCCTCACTTGGCGGCGGCGGAGGCGCAACTGGGCCGAAGCGGCGGCGCGGTGGTGAAGGCGAGCCTGCACCTCCGCGCAGACGTTGCGCCTTGCCTCCTTTCTTGCCCTTGCCTTTTGGTGGTGGGCTGGGGGACGGTGATCGTGGCGCGACAGATTGCGGCGGTGTTGTGAGTCCTGCAGACGAGCGTCGCCGTGCTCGAGGGCGGCGTTCCGATCTGCCACCTACTCCAGACACAGGCGACGCAGAACGTGACGGCCCGGGAGTGGTTAGACGACCCGTCTCCAAGGATATGCGTGAGGAGACGGCGATATCCTCCAGGTCGTCCGTCGGTGTTGTTGGCCGTTTCGCCTGTTCCTTGCCCGAACGGCGCGGCGAACTGGGCTTGCGGCGCTCACGAGAACTGCTCCTGTTACGGTGCATTGTCGTGGCCTCACGATCACGACGATGAAGAGGGCTGTCGCGTTTCGGAGGGGGCGAGGGTTCGCGACGTCTCGGGGACGAATTTCTGCGGTGTGGTGAAGAGTCACGGCGGCGTGGCGACGCTGCACGTCTCCGAGGGGACGGATCTCGGCGCCTAGGCGAAGTGTCGCGCCTACGAGCAGTTGGCGACGAATCCCGCCTCGATTTTCTCGAGACGTGTGAGCGGGCATCCGTGTCATGTCGCCTGTCCTTATCCTTAGCTCGCTGTCTCTCGCGTTCTCGCTCCGCCTCGCGTTGTTTCTCCTTGTCGCGCTCTCGCTCCCTCTCCCTTTGATCTCGCTCCCGTTCCCTCTCCTTCTCCCTCTCGCGCTCCCTCTCCCTCTCCTTCGCACGTTCCTTTTCCTTCTCTCTTGCACGCTCCCGCTCTTTTCCCTTCTCGCGATCACTGCGTTCGCGTTCGCGTTCGCGCTCCTTCTCCTTCTCCTTCCCTTTACCATCTCTCTCCCTTCGTACCGATCTGGTCGACTTCACGGACCTAGCCGACCTTCGCGAAACGACACTGCCCGCAACACTACGCCCCTTGTAGAAGTCGGCGTACGTACCGAACACCTGTTCAGGTGTCGGCTGTGGTCCGCCGAAACGAGCCCTGTCATACGCAGGATGCGGTCGAATGGGTCGCTCATCCTGCGCACGCCGCGGATCGCGTTTGTAGAACCCTGAGTACGACGAGTACTTGTCTTCATCATCGGCGGGCGCGGCAGGAGAGGCTGTATCGGTGAGGAAGTTCGGCTTGGGTGGCGCAGGTATGGCTGATGATGCGCTGGACTTGTGCGAAGGTGCGGGTGGCGAATCAGGCGCTGGTAATCCTCTTGGCGGCGAGGGCGTAATGGCTGTTGGAGGTGGTGGAGAAGGTGGCTTGGGAGCGGGTGCGGCGGGTGTGATGTACGTCGGAGGAGTCGGAGGTACAGGCAAGCCTGCGGAGTTCATGTACTTGAACGCAGGACGCGTAGCGTTGATAATTGCAGCGGCGAACTCGCCCGTATCCTGCTTTTCCATCGGGTCCACAGGTGGCGTCTCGGCTTGTATCGCGATGGGAGGGCTATACTTTGGGTGCGCGTCGTCCAACATCTTCTCTAGAGCGGGTGTAGATGTGGGCATCACAAGCGGGGTACCGAGTGCGAGCGCGGTAGTGGGAACCGGCGCATCAAATGGTGTTGTGACAGGCTCAGGCAAAGCGCGAACGGCCGTTTCGCGTTCGGTTTCCGTGCCGGAGACTGGGATATCGTCCGTCACCACGGTGCCGACCTTGGCCACAGCCTTTAGACTGACAGAGTCGCACTCGTTAATGGGCTCATCAACACTGAACTCAACTTCAGGAGTGGGTGTGACCTCGACGGGCGGTGCTGGCGGTGGAGGTGGAGCAGGTTCAGGCGGCGGTTCAAGGGCCCATTCTTCGCCATCTTCTCGTGCCATCGTGCGCAAAAGCGCATCAAGAACGCCCGCGGCTTCCTTGAATACACCGTCGGCACGTCCATCGCGCAACCAGCGACCGAACGTCTCGCGCGCCCAAGCCTGCTCGCGGTCGAGCTCTTCACGCTCTTCGGCCGCCTCCCGCGCGTTCTCGAGACGAGCAGCGAGCGCTTCAAGCGCAGCACCGCGCTTCTCGTCTTCCTCCCGTGTACGCTTCGGACGTCGACTCCACGGCCAGTTCATCCCGCCCACTTCCGAGACGCTCGCATCGTCAAAGTCGGATACGGGCTCGTCTGCAGTGTCTACAGGCGACGCGGGTCGAGCAGGCATCTCGAATACGCCAAATCGCACAAGATCACGTCCAGAGCGGCTGAGCTTGGCGAACTCCAGCATGCTCCAGTCCTGAATGTCCGGGTCCTCCGAGTCCATGAGGAGAGCAAGCCGTCGAGCGCGCTTCTCCGTGGGTGTGAAAGTCGGCAAAAGATGCACTGGTAAAGCGCTTGGCGCGTTGGCTTGCATAGCTGTACTGGAAGCCTGCGAATCGGGCGAGAGCGGTCGGGAAGTGCCAACGAGGTGAACGAGGCGATACGCCGCAAGGAATGCCGAGTATGGCTCTAGTGGCAGAGCTGGTAGCACATCCGTTCGACCGTGGACATGATATAATGAGCCACCTGTATATAGGTATTAGTATAGTGAACTGCATTGACGTCATTCTCGTACCAGGGCGGCTATAGCCATCCACCTCATCCTCAACGGTTTCTTCACTTGATGCGTCGCTATCATAGCTGTAAGACCAAGTGCGCTCAGTTGGAGAGCTGGAGCGAGAGCGGCGGGATATCCTTCTGCTGGGATAGGAAGAAGACGTGAATGATGACAGCGTGCTTCGCGTGGCAGAAGTAACGGTTTCGCGTTCCCGGCTGGAGCTACGGGCACGGGTTATTCGAGAACGGCGGTCATCTCGGCGGGAGACGATTTCATGACTGGGACTACGTCGCCGGATAAGTGACTTCTGGTTCGGCGAGGGTGGCGGCTTGTTGTTCAGTGCTTTCGGAGACGGCTTCTTGGACGGTGTGATAGTCGGGATGACAATAGTGAAGCCGTCTGAGAGATCAGATTCACTTGAGAGACTAGTCAGAGAGAAGAGGGACATGATGGGTCATAACAAGTCGTGGGCCAGCCAGCAGGTCGTAGGGTCAGCGTAGGAGCGAAGTTGTGAGCGCCGGCCATGACGGAGTGAGGCAACGAGGCAAGCCGTGCGCGTGGTTGGGCATGAGGCTGCCGTCGTGCGCATCTCGCGTGTTGTCTTCGACCGCGATCATCTCTGTGCAGACTGCCGTTCTACTTTCTGAACACGCCCCGAGCGTTCCATTATGTCGCGGTGTCATCTAAGCGCTCGTTACTTCTCAACGGATGCCCTTTTCCTTCATACCCAGGCAGTGTCAACGTGCCATCGTGTGGTGAGATGTACCTCAACATGATGGATCCGTGCAAGCACTCCTAGCCACAGAGCATGCTACGGGGCGAGCCTTTAACTCGTAAACGCAAAGGATGGACTCGTACGGATCATACATATATATACTACATAGAAGACATCTATTCTGGCATCCAAGAAGAACCGACGAAAGCCTCTAAAAACAACCGCTCGTGGTCAGCATGCGAGATGCCTAGAAAGTGCCGTCTTTTGTCCTTCCGTGTGTTTTCGTAAGCCTTTTCTGCCGCGATCCACGCTTTATCTTTCGCCTCTAACAGCCGCGCATACGTCTCCCATCCAATCGTCTTGCGCTCATCATCTGAGATCTTCTCCTTACCCGTGACAAACATCTTGAAGCCTTGCTTGAACCACTGTTCAACGCTATAACGTCTGGCCAAGATCATCTGCTCCCCAGCCGTCCGTCGATCAATCTCGCTATCCAGTTCCTTCGCCGCCTTTTCGTGCGTGGTGGGCATATCCCACAGCTTCGCAAGCTTAAGCACCGCCATCCAGTCGTCGGCGGTCAAAACGTCCACTTCTTCGCTATGGACCGGACACAGTTAACATGCGCCTCGGAACATCTTACGAATTGGGGAGACGTACGATGCGAACCGACACGACAGCTTCAGCAGCCCACGAAACTCCTCCGCAGAGACATCAGCGATAAAGTCATTATCCATATCGCACGAACGACCAATGGAGGCGATGTGAAACTCATTGATCCTGCACACATAATGCCTCGCGTATAGATCATCTAAGCGCTTCGATTCCGCAGGCAGTCCGGCGCGCGGTACGCAGAACTTCTCGCCATTCGGAAACTGTAGAAACGGATGAGTATCCTTGGTGGACGGCCGACGCGTAACGTCGATGCATCGAGATGGTGCCGCAGAGGATAGCACGTACGTTGAACATCATGGGCATCATCGATAGCGTATAGTCTTTGGGAACTGTTGTCTTGACCTCCCGAGTTGCGCCGGTATCCGAATTGGCAGTACTGGTCCCGGAGAGCGTAGGAGTGACCACATAGCCTTCGTCAACGTTGAGCGTAGACATCTTTCACTCTCGAGTGACGATTTTGTATTAATGATGGTGACAGGTGAAGTCAAGACTGGTGTATCAACTCGATCTCTCTTCGATATAGAGATCACACCCAGGCGCTTCGTTCTACGTTCCTACAACACGAGGCAGCCCCAACGCTTGGTCTCCTATCTTTGAAGGCGGTCAGCGCGCGTGGACCCATCGATGACGAGACGTGTCGAAGTCAAAGCGTCTCCGTATAGATCTGCGTACAAAACACGTGTGCATTGTATGCAAATGTATGCTATACAGGAGGGATAGTGCTAGACGCTGTCTAAGCTAGTGGCCGAACTGGGCGACGGTATACGTACGAAGACATAACAGGGATAACTACTGCTACGCGGTGAAGTGAGTGTTGTTGCTAGTACGAACAGAGGAAAGACGAGAACACGAGCTGGATGGTGGCCCGCAAAGCGAGCATACTGAAGTACGATGTATGTAGTGGAGGGCGGTAGCGAGGGTCAGAACACACAGAAGGGGATAGGCAGCGGGGTTAGTACCAAGACGAACGAGAACGAACGAAGCGACCGAAGAGCGCTTGAGACCGGATATAGAGGATAGGATATCGGCTGTCCTGTGGATAGTCGCGTCGGGGTTAGAGAGGATAGCTGAGGATCGAAAACACGAGAGACGAAAGGCGATGGTGAGTAGCTATATGCGGGTGATGCGATGCGGTACTGTGTATAGGGATAGGAAAGGCGACGAGGATAGGTGTTGGATGGTTTGCTGCGGGATAACGAGGCGAATAGGTTAGCTGGCCGGCAAATAAGTATGCGTTGGCGACAAGACATGCGGATGGGGGTGATGTAATGCAAGAACGATGCGGAGTAGCGAAAGACGGAGATGTTTTTGGCAGCAGCGGATCCCTCACTGCGTGTGCGACGCGGCGGCGGCAGGTTCAAGCCCAACCCCAACACCGCGGTACTTGACCGGAGTGGCCTCGGCGCCCTTCTCCTGGTCAGCGCCTTCGACACGGTACACTCCGCCGTGGCCAAAGCCCGCCTCGTTGTTAGCGAAGCTTCCGAAGAAGGGCGTTGCGGGGCTCAAAGCAGCTGACGAAGCTGAGGAGTTGTACGTCAAAGCCGGCGACGGCACGAGAAGCGGCGAGTCCTCCGCAGAGCCTCCGGCGTGCCCGGGCACCGAGATGTTGAGTGGTGTTGAACCCTGGCGAAGTGACGGCGAGAGGAGCGAAGCGAGACGAGCCTCCGACGGCGTCGATTCATTGCGAATTGTCGGACCGTTCTCATTTCCGTGCATGAGCTGAGGTGGAAGCGTCGACGAACGCGTGTGGCTCTGCTGAGCGACCGGGGCACGCGACTCGTAGAAGACACCGCCGTTGTTGAAGGCGGAGACAGCATCCTGCTTCGGCAGTCCGCGTTCGCCGCGATGAAACTCCTCCTCGCTCATCGACGAGATACGTTGCTGAGACTGGGCCTGCTGAGAAGCCGGCGAAGCCTGACGGCCGACGAGTCCACGAGGCACAAATTCCTTCGACGAGAGAGCACTGAGCCGGTCAAGCGGGCGGGTCGCAGTGGGCGTGGCCATGGGATCCGAGCGCAGACGGAGATCAGCCAGAGCCTGACGCTGAGCATCAATCTGAGCCTGCAAGATGAGGTGCTGCTCGAGCGCAGTGAAGCCGTGGTTCTTCTGCTCTGTCTCGCGAAGGACCGAGAGGTTGATCTCAGTGTTGGCGGGAACGCCGTTGAGGAGCGGCGAACGCTGCTGCTGATGGTAGGCGGCGGTGAGCGGGTGCACAGGCAGCGCGGAACGTTCAGCGGAGCCGGGGCGGGGTGACTGGCGCTCGCGGTTCAGGCCGATCGGGGGCGGGACGCTCGGGACGGGCGACAAGACGGGCGACTGCTGAGCCTGTTGCCCACGGAGACTGAGCAAGGCGGCCTGGGCCATGGTCAGGCGGGCCGCCGACGCGTCGCCAGTGTCACGGCTGCTCCGCTCATTGCGCTTCAGGATACCAAAAATGTCAGTACAGCTGCGCCAGACGGGGAAAACGACGCACACATACGCGCAAGTCACGCTGCTCTGCCGAGTCGGCAAAGCGTACGGAAATGCGACTGCCAGAGTCGTTCCAGCCACGAACCATGCGACCATGCAGGCGCTCAATGACTTCTTCACACGCCGTGCGGCTTTCCAGTCTGCGTGGAATGGAAGCCGTCGTCAGCCGGCCAGATCGGGAAACATTAGGCGCCGTGCACATACCGGACAAAGGCGATGATCCTAGGCGGGTGGCTCAGTCGCGTCTGGAAAAAGCGGCTGCTCTTGATAGGGTAAGGAGCGACCAGAGCGCCGAGTGTCTGAAACGCAACAGATTCCAAGATGAACACGGAGCAACCGATCAAGATGGAAAGTTTGCACGCACCGCTTCGTCGATGCTGAGCGGGAGGCCCTCGATGTACAGGTTAGTGGAGCCAGAGTCCTTCAGACGTTCCATGCGAGCCTTGAACGTCTCGGCGCCGCTGGGGTCCGTGGCGGCAGCGGGCGCAGAGGGGACATTCGCATACACGGTACCGGGAATCTTGTGTACTTGCTGTTCGGGCGTTAGGTGGCGCTATGCCAGTTAACATTCGCACCGCGTACCTTGGAGAACGAGGGATGAAGGTTACGATACTTGCGGAGGGCTTCGATGCAGGCCTCTGCGGCGTCGCACGTCTCGAAACTGCGAGATGAATGAGCACCGCACGCATGCGGAAATGTAACCGTAAACATACAGAACGAATCCGTAGCCGCTGCACATCGCGACAGTCAGCTCGCGAGCATAATAATAGAAAGGAATGCATGCATACGAAGGGCGGTCAGAGACGTGACGCGTAAAGGTGCGAACGCTAATGACGGGACCAAACTCGTTCGTCATGGCGTAGAGCTGGTCCTCGGGAAAGTTGGGCGGGAGACCGTTGATGTATACATTGGGCGTGCGGTGGTCGTTCGAGGCGATGGACGTGGTCGAAGAAAAGGACGAGAGGCTGGTCGAGGTCGAATTTGAGGAGGCGAGGGTCGAGGTCGAGATCGAGGGCTTGGGGGGCGAGATGGGGGCCGGGGGAGCGCCGTTGCGCGGGGGCGAGCGAGGGGACGAGCGCGGCTGGGAGACGGGCAGCGTCGGGCGGTCGTCGTCCCTGGAGGGCGGGGTGGAGGGCGGAGTGCTGGCCATAGGTGTTACAGGTAGTAGTGATGCAAACCGAGGAAGTCCGCTTCAAAGTTCGAATCCAGAGACTAAATAGCGCGCCTGCCGCCCGAACAAGAACGCACCCGTCGCCCAGAAGAGGAAGCCATCCTGCCATCCATCAAACACCAGCTCTTGACGCGCCTCCCACCCTTCCTCGTCGCAAGAAACCAAGTCGCGCTCCCTCACTTTCTGCCTCCGATCGTCCCTCTGCCCCTGGCTATCGCGTCCGCCACTCGAGCTCACATCTCACTAGCCGGGACCAACTCGCCGCCTTTATTCCCAAAAGGGAAGTCGAGATCAATTAAAACACGTGCACGACTACGGACTACGGATCTCTGCATCTTTCCCTCTCGCACAGCTGTTATCATCACATCCAGATGGATGGGTGTACACGTCCCCACCCTGCAACACATCTGGCTTCTCTGAGACGTTTATTGCATTCCAGATCGCGCTTCCGTATCAGCCTAGCTGGTAGACTTGGGTGGAGACCCGTGTATATTCGTATGGGTGGTGCCGAACAGCCTGGGCTACGTAGTGTACATCGCAACACCGCAACACCGCAGCAGCAGCTACTCCGCAGCGCCTCGTGATAGCATTGACTGGAGTAGTCGGCCGCGTGCCGAACAAGGCATAGCGCCGCCGCTACCCGCCTGTCATCCCTCCCTGCAGGCGGTCAAGTCGGCGCGCGCGGAAATCGGACTCGCTTCGAGCTCTTGAATGCGAGCGGTCGAGAAAAGGGGCTGTAGCCGGCCAGCCGTTGTGGCGTGGAAACGAAGCACTTCTTTTCTGGACAGTCGGGTTAACCTTCTGACCGTGACAGGTGGCGGTTGCTTCGAAGGGCTCTCTCTGGGCATGGCGGGCAAGATCGAACAGCGGCGGCACTCAATCGGCGGGTGTTGCGAGCAACCGGACTCGTACCACAACTACCGCGTATTTCCCAGCAATAGCCCCGAGAGCACAGAGGGTACGCGTTGGGAGCCTGAATGGTGTTATGTCTGCCTCTTGCGGGCGAACGATAGGAAGTATGCTCAGGTAGGAAAACGAAGCAGATCCATCTCAGAAGCGCAGATCCTTGGTTTCCGTCGTCGATACACTAAATGCATGCTGGGCTTGACGATAGCGCACATGGAATAGTCAGCGTGTCGGACGGCCTGAACAAGGCTTGTGCTGGGATCCGGTTAGCTATAGAGGAGGCCAAAGCACGATATGCTACGGTAAAGGAGAAACAAACTCTGTACTCCGTGAGGAACCTTCTGCGGGTGATCATATATAATTTGTATAAAAAAATAAAAAGGCCGCCTGGCGAAATGGCATCGCGTCTGACTACGATAGTGTAATCAGGAGATTGCAGGTTCGACCCCTGCGGTGGTCATCATAGGGTTGTCTCGTGACATTTTTTGGTCTGAACTTCAGGAGATACTTACACGTTACGAACCTCTATAGCAACTGGAATAGGTACAGCGGTTTTAAATGCTACGTTGTGAGGCTAATACATGGATCAATGATCCATCATGCGTCAGGCTGCATCTCTCTAAGCTATGTCGCATCCCGCACCTCTTCAGCGAACGCGTAGTCAGTGTAGCCAACCGCATCGTGAGTGAAGAATGTCGCGCGATCAGGCTCTGCCAGCGGAAGTCCTTTCTGCAGTCTGACTGGCAAGTCTGGGTTCGATATGAACAGTTTCCCAAAGCCGACCAACACGCCATCCCTTTCAGCAGCTTCTCGTGCAGTCTCTGGAGTGAAAGCCGCGGCGTGCAGAACCGGCTTCGGCAGCCGGACTTCGTCGGCGAATGCGTTTGAACGCACGACTCCTGGCGCAGATGCTACGCGGTCCGGCTCTGGCTCGATAACGTGGATGTACGCCAGATCGGGATGTTTGGAGTGGATACGCTCGACTAGGGCCTTGAAGGTCAGGACTGGATCAGACATGCCCACCCCTAGTTTGGACGCCGTCAGTACGACTGGACAGACACATGGATTGCACAAGAGTCCGCCTGCCTTGCTTGTTCTGCCATGGACCGAGCCTTATCGCGGCACGTTCTTGTCCTACCGCCACAACGACGGCATCGACAACTTCATCTGCAAAACGTATCCGATTCGCGATGCTCCCGCCGTACTCGTCTGTGCGATGATTGGTCACATCTTGGAGGAATGTATCGACAAGATACCCATTTGCGCCGTGGATTTCGACTGTAGAGAATCACTTCTTTAGCGCATGTACGCGGTCGTGCATGAACGACTGAAGATGCGTACCACCATCGAATCCAGCGAGATGGACCGCATTGTGAGCCGCTTCTGCGAAGAGTTGAACGTATTCCTTGATCTCGTCGATCGTAACTTCGCGCGGCGCTGACGTCCGGTTATAGAGCTTGATTGGGGATGTAGAAACGTAGTCATATCCCTTTTCAGCGAGCACCTCGGGATACGCTCCAAGGCCTAAGGCCCATATCTTTCGAGCGTCAGGTTCAGGGCTGAGGTGCACACTACGATCGTCAGCCTGACCTGCATGAATATGAATGAGCCCTTCGCATGCACCGCGTCCGCGACCTAATGGGAATAATAGTCAGCTGACTATGTAAACGAGTGCAGTAAGGAGCTACGCAACCTTCTTCCACTGCTCAATCTGCGCATCCTTCCACATTCCCGGAAGATTCTTGTGTCCGCCCGCTTTATCTGCGATCGGTACACCCTCGCTGACGATGAGAGTGCCGGGAGTGCTCGCGCGCTGAGAGTAGTACTCGACGACGATGTCCTTTGGAACGTGGTCGTCCGTATTGCGATAGCGAGTCATTGGGTTCATGACGACGCGATGCGAGAGTTGCATGTTCCCGACGCGGATCGGTTGAAAGAGTTTGCTGGTAGATGAGTTGGTCATGGCAGAAGAAGATACGACCCGAGTAGTGGGATGCAAGAGTCGTCCTGTTATTAGCGAATACAAGAGAGCTGCCTTCGTAAGCCATCACACCACCACCACGACACCGGCTAGATGTGCCTTTCAGGCTCGATCGCAATACTTCATTCCACTTGCACAATCGTGGCATGCGCGGCCGAGATAAAGCGGCAATGGCTTGACAAGGGAGTATCTCCCTCACGGAAGACCAATGGTCATTCGCCAAAACTCGAAGTCTGAGCAAGCAACGAGACAGTGCCAGAAGAAGGCTCGATTCTGCATCATAGTGCATGCCACCGCAACTCTGCTTCGTGTCGGGTGAGATGATTCTACCAGCAATACCTGGCATGTGCACAATGGGAGTATAGGAATGATATGGTCAGGCAATGTACTCTTCACGATGAAGATGACTGAGATGGGGGTTGGAAACAAACGCGCCGTGCCCGCCGCGCGCACTCAACTACCCTCGTCGACGAAAGCTCGCACGCCGCATGCCAGCCGCGACTGCCTCAACGTGGCTTTTACCATCACCCAGCGTCAACGTCTTCTGAAATAATACTGGCCACAGCTGCATTCAAAAAGCGATAGCATACTCCTTGAAAGGAGCAGCCAGTCATAGGCCAACAGTTCAACGGGAAGTCCCCACACACTCGAGTCTTTCAACTCGCACTCGAGAGCCTCTTCGAGGAATAGAGACTTCACAATGCCCTTGCGATACAATACAGTTATAGCCGGCCTACAAAACACACAGTACACTCACGCCATTACAGCTCCCAATGCATTCAATCCCGCCAACCGTCACTGTGCGCCGTCCACCTTGCGCGCCTTCCTGCCCCTCACCGAACCTCTCTTCCTGTTCCCGAGTACCTTCAAACTCGCACTCAGCGTCTTCGAAGCTTCGTCGGCCGCAATCTTCAATCCTGGAACGGACTCTCCTATTCTGGGACCTCGTTCTTCCTCGCTCTCAGTGGCGCTGCTTGTTGACCACGGCTTTTCTAGAGTGATCGTCCGGCGTGTGCCCTCTACCTCGCCGGTTGTCGGCCCCTGCTTCGCGCGCCGACCCTTGCCGCGCCTTGTAGCTGGCGACGAAGCGGCCTGGGTATACCTCTGTGGCGGAATGGGTTGCATATGCAGCATCTCCTCCAACTTCGCAACATCCATCATCAGCGCCTGCGCCGCGTCCTCACTCGCCGTGCGCCGATCCTTCTGCGAACCACCGCGGATGTATTCGGCGCCATCAACTGGTTAGGCACCCCGTGTTAGTGTGGGTTGATCGACGCCGTGCCCGAAACCATACCTGTGAGAACTGCAACAAACTCCTTACGGCCTTCGGGTTGTGCACTGTCGACTTCTTGGATATTGCACACCAGGCGGCTGGGTTTGAAATGTTTGGCGCGCATCGTCAAGTTGAGAACCGAGAACCAATGCTCTTGCGTGGTCCATGCAATCCGAGTGTACCGGTCCATTGCACCGTCCTCATCAAGAAGCGCCCATGCGGCATCCCTCATCGCATCGTGAGCTGTCCAAGCTATTGCGCCGCTAGCATCCACCCCACCCACTGCTTGAAGGTTAAAGTCGATCCGGCTACAAAGTTCGGTCTTGACAACATACCTTTCAGGCAAGCCATAACCTGTCCGGGATGAATATGCGCTGGCGCTTGGCTGATTTCCCACACAGCTTCACCCGGGGCAATTCGGCGGCGGCGAAGTTCTTGCCTGAGAGCAAGAAGCGGGGCTATGCCGAGTACGTCAGGCATCACAAACCACAGAAGGCACCGAACTCACCGTCTGTTCCATCGTAGGCGAATGGCATGGCGCTCAAGACTGTCAGGAAGTGCGATTCTGTGAAGGGTGACGGTGCGTGGGATGTTGTACAGTGCTACGGACGACCTAGCGACAACCCTTTTATGACTCTGAACTGGAGGCATGGGCCACCGACTCTACGCGGCTGTGGCCACCCCCATTGTCCAGCCTATTGTTACTTTGACCTCGCTCACAGCACCCCCTTCCAGCCTCTGCGCTCTTTGTCTTCTGTATTGTGCCATGGTGATATGCGCTCTTCATCCCTGTATTGTCAAGCGAGTCGATAGACTGCTTCGTTGTCTTCTCTTGTGGTTGTGGCCGCCCGATCTCGAAGCTTCGCTGGGCCGAGATGAAGCGCCGAGGTGCCCATGTAGGCGCGCGCTTGCGTAGCGCCATTGTCCGCTACTTTCGCCGAGCTTCCCACGCACATGTCCTTCATCCATTCCGTGCCACATCGGCTCGTGACGGCGGCGCACAACACTAACCGCTCTGATAACCACCATTCAAGCGTTGAAGTAAACATCAGAAGCACTCATATGAACACGAAGTTCTTCGCGAACCCTTCAACCACCTCTCTTTGGGTATAAGAGTACGCTTTGTAGACAGTCACCGAGCAGACGACACCTCTCCTGACCTCCTCTCTCCATCATGGCTCACACCCAATCCGCTCTCGCGAACCTCGACTCGAAGGGTCGCGATCTTTTGATCTACCATGGCGGCGCGTTCAACTGGCTGTACAAGCGTTCGCGGTCCGCGCAAGGGATCGAGGCCCATCTTATCAGTTCGTGTTTTCTCCATCTTTACCCCGGAGTACCCTACTGACGTTTCTCCAGTTAATGGCATAACCCGTGCACGCGGTTGTGCGGCCAGCAAAGATGCCGCGATGGAGGCCGCAGCGGCAAACTTGGTGTGGACGGAGACGGAGACAGCGGTGCACTCTCTCGGCCGGCTTCCGGCCCAGGCGCCCGCACCCAAGGCGAGGCCTGAACACCTTACCCTTCTTCGCCAACACTTCCAGAAGCACCAGCTGCGCTGGCTACCTGCTCTGCAGGTGTACCGACTGAGGGAGAAACCTGGCCGCAATCCCGAGGATCTCTGGGCGAGCTCGTGGGTCGCCGTGGTTGCGGTGAATCGTAAGTTCGGTGTTGCCGCCCGCCTGCAGACACGTGAATACTTACGCACTCTCTAGTGGGCGATCGCGGAACGTACTACCACCGCGGAGAAGCTTTCGACGAGAAGGCTGCATCGTACGAGGCTGCGCGAGTGGCTCTCAAATGGCACGCAGACGCGATGGGACATGGGAGTTACGGCCGAAGAGCATAACTCAAAAACCGCGTCGGGTGTATGCATAGTCATCTTTTTTGGGTTTAACGAATATTTCTACAATGTACCATCACCATTCTAGCATTCATCCATCATGTCCTTTCACCGAATACAAATACTTCACTGCAGTGCACGATCCCCATCAGGCATCATCACAATGCTGTCGTGCGCACAGTAGAGCTGTTGAATCGGCTCATTCTGGACGTAGAACGATCTGTGGGTGCTATTCCGTCATAGAGATGTTCTACGGAATCTCAACCCGTATAACGCCCGAAGCGCCGAATGAACCATGACTTGGCCAGCTTGCGCGGGTTTGCGTTCATCCATTACAATGGCATGTCTCTCGTGAAGCATGCACCTGCAGCGGGATTGAATAATCGGAGCGAAGAGCATGTCGATGCCAAGACACAAGATAAGTATACTGCAGGGCACAAACGAGGCCCAACACGAGAACGAGGAGTACACGGGAGTCAGAATCCCATCCCTTTCTCTCTCGGAAGTAGCCGACTGGGGGCATTTATAACGGTTCCCTGTTGCGCGAACGATAACCCCGGCATCTGTGTTCGCCAAACAACACCCACTCATTACCTCACCTCAACTCATCGTATCCGCCATGTCCTCCTCTGAGAACACGCATACCAGCTTGCGACTTCATGACCCTACAAATCCGCAGGTGCGCATCGTCTGGACCAATGACATCTCAGGCTCTAAGCTGAAGCTCGCATGTATAGATCGAGCAACCGCACGCCTTGCAAGTCGTTGCGGGCATGCCCCCACAATCAAGCTTCGGAGGCTGGGTCTTCGTGCAAAACGGGGAAAGTGGACGCTTCGTCGCCTGGGGTTTCAACGTCGCGCCGGCGCTACTCGTTTGGAGCGTGCTGATAATCGTCCTTGGGTGGTTTCTGATGATCGCATAAGGTGGAGGCTGCAGTGCGTGTCGTAGAGACAAAGGTCAAAGGGAGAGTGGTGAAACGAGGAGGTGGCTTGAAGGGCATGTACCACTACGCCTCGATGACGAGGCTGATCGATCAGATAAGAGCCACACTGGCTGTGCATCGCATGTAGAAGGAGGTCTGAGTAGATGAGGCAGTGGCGCTACTACGAGAAATGAAAGAGAGACACGACATGACATGCTGAAAGCTGAAAGCGCTCATAGAGCGGAGTCGCATGCGCTTGACGCGGGAAAGAAGATCTCGTCGTGAATCTCAATAGCGCACAAAGCAACGAGAAGCTTATCAAAAGAAGCCTCGCCTCGTTCATGCCACACCGGCCCGGAAGGGTGGCCCGCTTAACGCACGCGAGGCGCGAGGCAGAACCTACTTATGCATGCCGAGCACGATCGGCAACGTTCAGACTTCGCCACCCCGCTTTAGGTACACGCTCTCAGAATGACATCAGTTGATCAGGGAAAGCTCAGTAGTCTGGTAGACATGAACCCCGACATTAACTTCGCCTTCGGGCTCCTCAACGAGATCTTATCGAGGATCACCTTCAGCCACCTATGCAACGTAATCAGCGTCGTCGTCTCGTGCTTCACGCTATACGTCCTCATCCAAGTCAGAAATGCCGTCCGACGGCTGGAAGCTGAGGCGACCATTACACGAGCAGTCGAACGACGGACCGATATCCGGATTGGTATCGAGACATTGGGCGCAATCCGAGAGATCGTGGAGAGTCTTCGGGGCGCGCAGAACAGGCCACGCACAAGACAGGAGGCGGGTATGGAGCCACCACGGGCGAGGGAGGTCGAGGCCGGCGCACACGAGGAGGGGCGTGCGAGTGTGGAGGGCGCTATCGTGAGATCAGAGAGCACGAGGGAGGAGAAGGTCGCGAAGGCGTTGCAGGACTTGACGCAGAAGCAGTGGGGGGAGTTTGAGCCTGAGGAGGCGGATTGGTAGCCTGCGCGGACAGTCAGCGGAGTTCTTGTGTCACATTCATTCCTTACCACTATTGCTATCTATGCGCAGAGCGCATCCTCCGGACGCATGTCGCCCAAGCCATTGATGCTCGTGGGAGTACATACAACGATGAAAGGAGTCTCATCAGACGAGACCCTGACAGTGCGTCTAGCCATGCCTTCTCGTAGACATGTGGACAAGACGCCACGATGAGTGTGCCATGGTGAGGCCAAAGAAGTGGAGACGATATAAGCGTGGCGAGTTTGCGACTTGTCGAATCAACAGGTCTGCGACTTGCGCGAGGTAGAGCCGGCGATATTCATGCTTGTGATACGCACTGACACACCCGACAGATACCGTCGCCATCCTCCAATCCTCCATCAACGATGGGTGTCTCTGACATGATGGTACCATTGCTCGTCTGCCAGATCTTGGCGACTCTGGTGCTTGCCATAATCATACACAAGCAAAACGAAAAGCAGCAGACCATGAAGCGCACCATCGAACACCTGGCAGGTCGCCTGGAGGACTTGGGCTATAGATGCGATGAACGCTTCAATCGGCAGGATAATGCGGTTAAGGATCTGGGCAAGCAAGTTCGAGATACGACGAATGAAATCAAAACGGACATGTTGGGGAAGCTACTGCAGATAATGGGAGGCCATGCCTCTGTCCATTATCGCTAATGTAATGTGCAGTCTATTCGCAAGCAACGCAGTATGCTGTCGGTCTTTTGCTCTCGCTTGATGTCTGTGAACCGTGAGATATGGACTGGAGGTCAACGAAGCATGGATGCGGTCCGTGATGTATTGGTGAACGAGGAGCAGGTCTCCGAAAGAACGTCATGGCGGGAATGAGCAAGATGATTGGAAGCGCCTGGACGCGTCGCGCAACATCCCGTCACGTCGGCGCGGCGCTCGTGCGGGACGCGCCGAACGCTCCGTTATCCCCTGACGTCACGGCGTACATCAGGTCTCCGTGCGCCACAACGATGTCAACGCACTCCAAACCGTCTTCCTCGGCTGTCTCGCGTATATAAACCAAGATGCAAAATATTCGAGACCCTCACTACCAACCGCCTCACCCACCACAAACACACACTCAAGCAGCCCAACTACTACTTCACGACCATCATGTCTCTTAAGAACGACTTCCGTACGTTCATGTTTGACTTCGGATACACCGACCGCGTTCTGACGGTCCCCACAGCTTCCCAGCTCAACACCGAGCAGCAGGTTCCCGGCACCGACCTCGGCGCGCAGAAGCCCTGGCAAGCTGCGAACCCTCAGGGCCTTGAGCCCGTATCCCAAACCATCCGCGACTCCGACGCGACAGAACCCCGCGCCAGCGCGAGCGACACGCTTGGCGGCGCCACGTCTGGGGACGTGCACACTGGCATCGGCAAGCCCCTGGGTGGCGAGACGAGCTCGGAGTTGCACCACAACGGCCAGCACCACCGCAAGAAGCAGGGCGGCGGTGTCGAGCAGTTTGGCGTGCAGGCTGGCGCGCAGGGCAACATCAACCGGAAGGACGAGTTCCAGGATATCAAGGAGTTGAATAACTAAACGTCTCGAACATCGTCGTCGCTTTCGCATAGCAAATTTGTATCATATATCGCACACCTCCGCATAACATAGAACATGCCCGTACTATCGCATCCACTCAATTTGGGTGATTAACTTGTGATCTCTCAATGAGAACTGCACATGAATTTCGTCAACTTTCGACACGAAGTAAACGGGTGTTGGGTTCTTGAGCTTAGCGTCGTCTCCGGCATCATCGAGCATTGCACGCCGGCGTCTGGTGCATGATCTGGTGGTCTCCGAGAGAATTTGATCTAGCGAGCCACTACACGATCCTTCTTGCGTCATAGCTTGAGGAGGTGTGAGGAGGCGCGCCGTTCTGCGATATATATGCGTTCGCCGAGTGGGGAAATCCATCACCTGCCTCCGAACGACCTAAACACGCACACTGCACACTGCTCTTCCACAAGCACACCATCATGTCCGGCCCTGAACAACGCAGTGTGTACTATTGCCACGAGCGCCAACGCTGTCTTCTGACGGATAGCTGCAGCCGAGAACAGGATCGAAGAGCACCTCCCACGCACCGATATGCGAGCGGACCTGCCTCTCGGCCAGAACATTACCGCGATCATACCACCTGCGCAGCACAAGACTCCCGGAAGCAGCGATGAGTCGGGCCCATACGCAGACACGGCTCCGTCACTTCAGAACGCCATGGGCATGCCTCACGTCGGCGAAGTCTACTACAGGAACGATGCGTCGCTAGATGAACGCACGAGCGCGAGCGATACGCTCACCGGCGCGACCTCTGGAGATGTGTACCGTGGGCATGGGCAGCCTGCCCAGGGCGAGACGAGCGCGGAGCTCCATCATAATGGAAAGGCGCACCGGAAGCGCGAGGGCGGAGGTGTCGAGCAACATGGAGTTCAGAGCGGCGCGTTGGGCAACTTGAACCGCAAGGACGAAATGCAGAATATCAAGGAGATCAGGCAGTAGACCGTCACGGACTTATACGCACCACCAAATGTACTATAGCCACATCTTGTCTGTCTTTCTATCACGGCAGTCGACCTCAATGATCGTACACATGTGTACATGCAGCATAGCATAATCGGTGCATAAAACTACACACAAAACCATGGAGTAACCCGAACGAACCCAGCTTTTGTGAGCGACGCCATCACGCGACCAGCCCACGTCTTCAATGCGAAGACGCTTAGAAGGTGCTGGGGCGCGAGGCGACGAAGGTCGAGCGCGCCTTGGAGACGCGGTGGGGGAGGGGGAACTTGAGGTTGGGCGTGAGGAGCTGCTTGATGTACGGGCGGCGGACATCCTCAGACTTCTCGATCTCGACGACGCGGAGGATCTATCGCAGACGTTAGATAATGTATAACATCATTTCGAAAAGGTTATATACCTGGATGGACCGGAAGCGGGCGCGGTGGCGGGCGGCCATGTCCTGGTAGAGGGCCTTGACGGCGGAGGCACGCGAGAGCTCGCGGAACTCCTTGTACATGTTGTGCGTGCCAGAGCGCGAGTCGTAGCGGATCCAGATACCGAAGTTCTTGACCTTCAGCGGCTTCTTCTCGTGGATCTGCGTTTTATTAGCATCCCGTCCGCCTGCCTCTTGAGGGCTGCATGGGCCAATGGCTCAAAGATAATAATACGCACAACGTTGACGCCGATGATCTCGCCGGTCGCCTTCTTGACCTTCTTAAGTTGCCTGTACACCTTTGAATATGATTTCAATGCCGCAATAAATTTTCAACGCACCTAAGGTAGTACCAGAAGCGGGACTTGGCGACAACCTCGTTGGGCGCAAAAATGCGCATGCGGTAGATCTTGGGGTTCTCCTCACCCGCCGTAGGGAGATGACGGCCGACGACCTGGTACTCTGTGAAGCTCATCTGCAATATTTATTCAGCTAATTA
Source organism: Peniophora sp. CBMAI 1063 (assembly GCA_900536885.1). Lineage (NCBI taxonomy): Eukaryota > Fungi > Basidiomycota > Agaricomycetes > Russulales > Peniophoraceae > Peniophora > Peniophora sp. CBMAI 1063. Next base: position 196,259 of record UWZB01000823.1, on the reverse strand, counting down.
TCCTCCAGAAATTCAGCATCACGACGTACGGCGGGCGGGTATGTCTTGAGGCCTGTTGATGGCGTTGTCGGTGGTGGTCGGTCTGAGGAAAATCAGCAAGTTCCCGCGCTGTCGTACAGGTCTCGTGCGCCTTTCGCAAGTTGCCGAACTCCGGAAAAAGCCGAAGCCTTCCCATACTCTTTCCTGCACCCCTACTGAGCACTGTTGCAAGTATACGACTACGAAAGCGAGTAAAGGTATGTAATTGTATGGCTGTATAGTACATGCGTGGAGACAAACAGGATAGCGTCTATAACAAAGCAAAGCAGATCCGAAAAGACGCGAATAAGGTTAAGCAAAGCGAGCGAGCGGTATGTAACATATAATGTAGGAGATCTGTATCGTACGAGCAAGGCGCTCCGTGTATAGTAGCGTCGTTCAATCCATCGCAGTCGACCTGCGATCTGCGCCGTGCGCCGCACGCATGTTCAGAATGCCGCCAGAGACGCTGGAGATATGGGTACCAGTGAAGAATGCCGAGTGCGAGAGCAACTCTTGTTCAACGATGGCGCGGACATCGGTCAGCATGATAGGCCAGCCGAACAAGCGGCGGTCTGCCATGCTCATCAAGTCCGGAAGTAGGATCGCACCCTGCTCGCGGAAGAGTTTGAGGGCGTCGGGGTCGCGTTCGTCCGTTGCGACGTAGAAGGCATCGTTGTGCTGGGGTGGCGGACTGTTCTGCAACGCAGTGTTGATCTTCACGTCGGGAATGTCGTAGGTCCGAGGTTCTCCGTGCATCTCTTCGAGCATGCGCCGTCCGTAGACGAGATGGCTCTTCACGGTCATCATATGACCAGCTGGTGAGCTGGAGGTCACCCATTCCAAGCCGACGACTACAAAGACGCGAGTCAGTCTGAGAGCCACGAGAAGGCAATGGAAGAGAACGTACAATCACCGCGCCGCATGTGCGCGCCCATCCATAGCCTCCCGTCGACCTTCTCCGTCATCCTATTTGCGAGCTCGAGCGCCAGATCCTGAAGTGGCTGCGTAGGCTGCAGGTGATACAGGACGTCACGCTGGAACTCCCGCATCGCGTCCGTGGTCGTAAAGCGCATGGCGCCCGCCTTCCGCCCATTGTGCGTCTCGCCCTCAAGGAGTAGTACACGGGCCTTGATTTCGTTGAAGTCGTCCTTCCACGCACGTATGTGGGAGCGCGGCGCGACGTCCCGCGTGGGCTCAACGACGGCCTTCGACAGATCCGAGTCGCGCACACCCTTGAACGTATGCAGAACCTCCCATCCGCTGGCCCACAGCGCCTCCATGATACCCTCTTCCGTGCCTAGATCATATCTGTCCTTCGCCGAGGTCAAACGAAGGGCTTGGACCGCGCTGTTGTAGCTCAGCCTGTTGAACAGCTCGAACTGCCGGCGCAACTCTTCTCCAACATCATCCTCCTGCCGCTCCTCCCACTGTCCAGCCGTCCCGTTAACGTTGAGTGGACTGGGCGTCCATCCGCCGCGCGCTTTCATGTCCTCGGGAAGAACGTCTACACGGCTGATACCCGTCGGGTCGTACCATCCGTTTTGAATGACGAACAGATCCGGCGCGTCGGTGGCGCTCCCATCTACAGGTGCATGCGTGTGGTATGCCTCGCGGTCCCACTGACCCCGCCCCGATTCGATGTCCTCAGGCAGCCCGTGTAGGCGAAGGTAATCCGAAACGAGGATGACGGGATGCACGGCGCGCATCGCGGTGATGTTGAGCATGATGGGCAGAGGAATGCGGTAACCCATTTGCTCCTCATAGGGGAGATCGCGCCACTGATCATCGTGCATGGCGTCTCCTCTATTGACCATAGTCGCGAAGTCCGCGCATACGTCCAGGCTATACTCGCATGCACGAGCGTACACGAACGAAGGCAGGATCAGCGTGCGATTGAGCAGGCGGGCCTGAATGAATGCCGCGTCGATGATGTATCGCATCTGCGTTGGCGAAGTCAGCAACGCGCTTATCTGAAACGCAGAGATGATTGAGAACGCACGTTGTTCCAGCCCAACCACAGACTGTAGTCGCGCGCAAAGAAGCCGTCGGAGCGGGCGACCAAAGCCGTGATCTCATCGAGCTCCAGACGGTAGTAGTCAAGGAGGTGGCTCGGGATCTGACCAGGCGAAGGCAGGAAATCCTGCGTCGCGCTCACAGATACGTCCGAGGCAAGATCTGGTGCGGTCGTCGTCTCTACGTGTTCCAAATCACTCGAGGCGTTCGCTGGTTGGGTGTGTTGTGAATTCCATGTCGGAATGGGTGGTGGAGGTGTTGGTGGCAAAAGTAAATGCGCAAGGGCGGAGAAGGAGAAATACAAGAGCGCGCCGAGTATGGCTGCAGAGCCGAAGAACGAGAGGTTTGGGTGCGCCGCTCTCCAGCGGGATAGTCGGGACTGTGGTTTATTCCAACGCGGAGAGCCACCGTCACCGAAATCATAGAGTGGCAGCTCTTCCTCACTTCGACCCGACGCCAGGGGTGAGCTCGAGTGGGACCGAGCCATCGTTTACAACGGATGAGACAAGCAAGTGGCAAAGGGGAATGAAAGAGTGGGCGTTGCAGACAAGTATAGGATCAGCGAGCAGTGCAGATTACAGCGCTGAGGGAAAGCGCTCGGGCATGACAAGACGGTGGTGGGAGGCGCAGACAAAGCGCAGACTTGGTCTTACCCCACCGGGGATGCCCTGGCCTAGGCTATGTACAGCGGTGATGAAAGTGGACTGAGCCGTCTCAATTCAATGCACGGTCGCGACCCTGTAGCGAGGTTGCAGCAACCTCCCTACCTATTCTGGTACACGACACTCCACAATCACAATACTTGTTGCATAGAAGGGTCAAGCATGGCTGAGAACGTGTCAACTGGGGGCGCAGTTCGGGGGTGGCTTTGGTGTACTCGGATGGTCGTCATCAGCGGGAGCGCCAACGGGAGCGCCGCGGACGGATGAGGCGATCGTGCTGATCCGCCGATCAGACCGGAAGAGCACGTTCGCGCCTTGGTTCACTCGCCCATCGTCTTCAACATGGATTTACTTGGTCTAGTCTACGAAGTTAGAGACAGCCTGCTCTCCGGAAAGTTCAATCACAATGACCCACTCACAAAGAACGCTTTCACCGTGAGTCTTGTTGGCTGTTGATGTCGTTGCCGGGCGCTGACTTTTGCATTTCCCATCGTGAGACTGCGTTCCGCGCGATGCAAGCGTCGCCACAATCCTTTTCGGCTCTCGTTGACGGGTTAGAGGCAGTGAGACAAATAGACCCTGACGATAGCGAATACGCGCGCATACGCGAACGCTTACTGGCGGCGAAACATGCCCGTCTCATCGCTGCCCTCAGAGGTGTCGCCGAGGCTACATCACACCGCCTGCGAAGCACATATCCAGCCGGGCAATCGCCGATATTCCGTGTACCTGCAGAACTTCTGGCCAACATCTTTGTACTTCTACATGACGAGAGTCCCGAACGCGACAAGTTATCCATGTTCATCCTCAAGACCCTACGTCTCGTATGCAGACACTTCCGCGATGTAATAGATAACCAGGCCGCTCTGTGGAACCCGGTCTTCATCAACGGCGTGACGGAACGCGAGCAAACAGCCATTCAGCGGACGAAGAACGCGCCAATCATCATGCGCCTCCTGCCTATACCCTCTCTGGTTGCTGGTTGGACGAAGTCGCTTCAGCAGGCATACGCCCAATTGCATCGCGTACAACATCTACAAGCCGATTATTCGCGGCTATATATGTCGGAGAAGACACTTGCCTATGCGAATATTACCGAAACGATGCCTCCAGCTCCCATGCTAGAGACGTTCCGCGTCCGCGGCCCTAACCGACCTCATCCCAAACATAAGTTCGTGCTGCATGACAAGGTCTTCAGTGGACAAGTACCTTCGTCTATCAAGGAAGTGGCCCTCGACCTTTGTGAAGTCAACACCCTTATACTACTCGCTCCATCATTAGCCTCTCTAAAGCTGAAGGAGTGCGACATCCGCGGCACTATCAATACGTTCATGGACAGCTTATCTCGGCTCCCCTCCCTCCGTTCCTTTCACTGGCACAACTCCACCTTTATCGGAGTGGACGAGAAGCCGGACCCCTGGATATCTGCGACTCATACCTCACGTTCGGTCGCGCTGACCTCTCTTCGGACATTGATACTACGCGACAAGATACCCCGTGTCGCCAAACTACTGTCTCTCCTCGACTTGCCTGGAACGACGAACATATCCCTTCTCATCCAGGATTACAACCACGAGCATGAAGACGGAAACCCGTACGCCTCTGTCCACGCAGCTCTCGAGCAACATTTGACTCGCAATGTTCCTTCCAACGGTGCTTTCCGCACAATCACGTTCTCAGGGAAAGGTTATGAAACCGGCGCGATCAATTTCCTCGCAGAGTCTTTCAACGCGGAAGATGGTCCTGCATCCCTCCAGTTCTGCATTATTCGGCCAGACGATAACAGCCATGTCCACTCTCGTTCCATGCAGGAGATCATTTCCTGGCCTATCTTCCACAGTGCAGCCACCACGCTCCGCATCAAAAGATACATACATGCTACATCCTGGCCTCCTATCATCCGGTACTGCACTCATCTAGACACTATAGAGTTCGAGGACTCGGGGACAGTATTAGGCTTTGGACAGACGTTGGCGGATCACAGCGGCGAAGCTGGGGTGAGGCGTCCCCTCCTAACATCTGGTCCCGAAGAGCTAGTTGTTGTCCCCCGTTTGCGCAAGATTGTTTTACGACAAGAACGTCTCTCTATCGCAAGCATTTTCACACTCTTCGGAGGACCAGGCCCGGATACTGCTCTGGGAGTCCTTAGCGAAGCGCTTCGTCGGCGACAGCGCGCAGGATTCCGGCTTGAGCAACTATCCATCTTCGGTTGCGATATATCCCAGCGTGGGTCAATGCGACTGAAGAGAGATGGATGGTATAAACGACTTCTATGGGATGGAAAACTAAACGGAGTGGACGAGCGTCGGGAGCCACAGTACCGCGAGACGCGCAGGCGGATTCTTGGAATACCACCATCTGTACCGGAATACAGCTTCGCTTCCGATCTATCTACCGACGCCGTCAATCCCATATAGAAGGAGCTACTGTCCTTGATGGCAGCGCCAAATGGACTCGACATCGCAGGTATTGCCATGAATCCAGAATATAGAGCATCGGATTCTGTTGTATTATGTAATGACGGTGTATCAAGTTGCGTTCCTGTGTAGTCCGTGTAAGATACATAGCTTGCTCGATGGTAGAAAATACTTGCACTAGGGTTGGCGTGACAAAACTTCTACCGCGGCCGCGGAGAGTGAACAGTGCCACATCACGTCAGGGAGCGCGACTCGGTGTGCCCAGAGACATGCAGAGACATGCTTGACCTTCAACTACCATGACGCTGCCCGCGCCGCGAGATTCACGAACTTCCTGATGCCATGAGTACATGCAACCTTCACGAAACAGCGCTACCTATGTGCCTACGTGCTAAGCGGAAGAGCGTGCCTCCGAACGACTTTGTTCGCGTCGGTCAATCGTAGACGGCGCTACGTCGACTAGTGATCGTAGTAGGTCGACCAGACAACACCGTGCATCAATGCCCCCTAGGACTCGTTCTGTTCGCCGAACGCAGTCTATTCCAACGGAACGCCCACTGCGTGCCATCTTGATCTTCCTCCGGACGATGGCCAAGCCGACTGCGAAGACGCGGACAGCTGACTGGGCAGACGGAGTAAACCCTACCATCCACATCGTCAACTCCTGCCGAGCGGGCCGTTGGAACAAGGCACTTCTCTCCTTCTTTCTGTCATATGCGCTGTACTCGTGTTTTCACCGCCGATGTTATAATAGTTTACGAGGTCATACCATGACGGCCATTGCACGATGCTCTTGCTCTCGGTCTTCATTGGCGTTCTTCTCAGTACTTCCGCTCAAGGCGCCCTCGCACCTACCATCGCGACTGGTCCTGTCGTCGATCTAGGGTACGCGGCCTACCTAGGAAATGCAACGACACCTACCGGTGTAGAGGATGGCCCAGTCGTCTTCTTCGGCGGTGTACCGTTCGCACAGCCGCCGTTGGGTGATCTACGCTGGCGAGCGCCCAAGATGCTCGACAAATCAACCCCGTCCGACTCCGTGAACGTCAGTGATGCGCGCAACTTTGCGAGTCCGTGCATACAGCAACCCGCGAAGGCTGGAGTGGGGTCTGAAGGTGCGTTGCATCCACTATTTTGTGATTGCGCTTGTCTAACGCACGGTCAGATTGCTTGTACCTCAACGTCTGGATGCCTTCGAATGCTACAAACACGTCTTCCCTTCCCGTCGCGTTCTACATCTATGGTGGAGGGTTTGCTTCCGGGACAACGCAAGGCTTTCCTATGTACGACTGGGTTGCACAGAACCCCGGGATCGTTGCCGTCTCTCCCGCATACCGCCTGAATGCACTTGGCTTCCTGGCAGGGCCGGGCATTGCCTCCGACGGGGACTACAACGTCGGTCTGCTGGACCAGCGCGCTGCTATGGAATGGGTTCAACGCCACATCGGGTCCTTCGGCGGTAATCCAGATGAGGTCACTATCATCGGTGAAAGCGCAGGTGCCGCTTCGGTCGTCATGCACGTCACTGGCTATGGAGGTGCGTCTATGAAGCCGACCTGATCAAGCACCTGCACTGAGGATGGCGGTATAGGTAACCAGACTGCTCCCTTCAAGCGAGCAGTAACTCAGTCTATCGGATATGGACCAAGTCAAGCTGCAGTGAGCGACGAGACGAGCAAGTTCTTCGGTAGGTTTTCCTTGAGACACCGATCTGCCTTTGGTCCGCGCTCATTGCGTTACAGCGAACTTCACCGCATCGGTCGGATGTCCTTCGGACCTCTCCCCGGCGGACACAATGACCTGCTTGCGGAACGTGACAATGGACGAGCTCATCCTCGGTATCAACAACCAACCCACAGACACCTGGAATCCCGTCTACGGAGACGCTTTCCTGCCCGATCTACCTTCGCAACTCTTTCGCGATGGGCGCTTCACACCGGTCGAGTATATGGGCGGCCATTGCAGCGGTGACGGGCATACGTTCAGCTACGGCTCGCCCACTACGACGCTCAGCGATGCCAACATAGTGACACAAATCTTCGAGGACCGCTGGGTCGGAGTCGTGCGTCCGATCTTCATGAACTTCCGAACCGTCCGCTGAAGCCATTATTGAAGACGAATGAGACGATACAAGATGTCTTCGAGTTTTATCCTGAGGTCAACGCTCCGGGAAGCCCGCTGCATTCGTACTTCGACCTCGGCTCAGAGATCGGTGGAGACATCGTATTCAGCTGCATGTATGTCCTGTTCTCTGTATGACTCATGTTGTCCGACTCATACTTCATGCCAGGGACGAGTTCATTGCGGATCATATGCTTGACGCCGGTGTTGACAATGTCTTCACTTTTGTGTGAGTAGCTTCTCGACATATGTGACCCCGTCTGACGTACGTCGTGATTCAGATGGAACGCACCGAACCCCGTCTTGTATGCAAATGCGCCGTACAGATGGGCAGCACACACTTCGGATCTGTTCTTCCTCTTCAGCGGCACAACGTGAGTCTCATAGGTATCGTACGATAACGCATATAGCCTGACCGTGAACCGTAGGTCCGCCTCCAATGCCGGCTTCACGTTCACTCCATTTAACGCGGTAAGCGTGAATGTTCAGACTTGTGAGATGTACACACTGAATCTGGTTCGTGTAGTCTGAAGCAATCCTATCTAAGGAAGCCATTGCATCTTGGACATCGTTCGTAGCCAGCGGAAGCCCATCGACGGAGCGTCTCAATGGCTCGGCAGTGTGGCCGCACTATGAGACGCAGGAGAGGCAAAGGATGATCTTCACGCGCGGTAACAACACGAAGACTGCCAGCGCTGTCGAGCTATGGCCGAAGTACAAGACCTCCCGCTGTGCATGGTGGTTCCAGCGAAATATCACGACCCAGACAACTGTGTAAAGCGTCTTTTGGTGTTTAAACATGATTATGTGCATTTAGGAGAATACAAATCAGTACGAGATGTACATGTATACCCCAACCAGCTATGTTAGCGATCCAAGGGACTGCTGCATAAATATGTTGGCAGTGTCAGGGTTCATCACGGTGAGTATGCAAAAACATATAGTGCGAGAGAATCTTGACCACCGCAGGGGTCGAACCTGCAATCTCCTGATTACACAATCGTAGTCAGACGCGATGCCATTTCGCCAGGCGGCCATGACGTAGTTACATGCGCAGAAGTACATGATCCCGCCTGGCAGAAAGCTAATATATATCTCGCCAGCCGCGCAACGCGGTTTTTTCTTCAACTCATTTCCGGACTCGCACTATTGTCCCCCTGCGCTACAACACCTCTTCGCGCAGGAGCCTACCGCGTGTCCGAGAGCGAAACTGCCGGCCCTAGCTGGAGCGCCCTCCAGACCCTGTCACCAGTCTGACTGGATGGGGAGGCGGTCCTTACCAGGGTCGGGACACGCTCTCGTCGACGACTCACTCTGCACTGTATCTACCCACTTGTTGTCAAGGAATATATGTGCTTTCGTGAATATCTCGACCGAGTGATTGCCCAATGGAGAGCGTGAGGGCGTCGGTGACGATGTTGGCAAATGAGTTGGATAGGCCTGGACGTGAAAATTCCCGCAGCAGGTCTCAGCCTATGCACGCCAATATCGTTCTTACAGCCGCATGCACGCTCATGTCCGATGTCATTACCGGACCCCTCATCGGTGCTCTGTCAATGCGCGCACTTCTAGCGTCCTATCCGGCAATAATGCAACCAAAAACCTGTCCGTAGCCGGCGCTATACACACGTAGTTTTCACCCAAGTTGTATGAAGTTGAGATGTACCATGATACAATCTCGATGATGTCTACGTACTCGCTACCTAACGTAGCTCTCTAAGAAGTATGCCCAGAAAACAAAACAAAAGCGTCGAAAGCACTGCGACCCACTCCCTCTCATCCTTACATCCCGTCATTTATTTGCCTACGACTTGCCGGCAACCTTCTTGGCCGGGACGAACAGCCAAGAGAGCGCCATCAGAACGCGGACACCACATGCGATGCCGAGGGACGAGTCGGAGCCGATACTCTGGAGAATGGCGCGCGAGACGAAGCCGCCGAGGAAGAGCGCGAAGATGCCCATGACTTTGTGGTCGCGGGTGATGACGATGTTCTTGAGGTGGAAGAGCTTGGGGTCGGCCATAAGCTCGCACCATACGGTTGTAAGCACGACTACAAGCACCGTCAGTCGGAGTTCCCAAGTGGGGATATCAAGTACACATACTGGTCGTAGCAAACTGCGAGTTCACGCGCTTGCCCATAATACCCTGCAGACCCATACTAGCGCTCATAAACGCAATCGTCACATACGACAACGCGTTCGTCCAAGACGGGCTCCCGCGATCCGCCGCGACGCTCTGCTGCCCGCTCTGCCAGATCGCGACGGCAGCGGCCATGGTGAAGAGCGCCTGGATCATGGTACCACCGATGAGCCACAATCGGGTCCGAGCGCCGATGCGGTCGCCGATGCGGCCGAGGAATGCGCCGAAGAGGAAGGTCAGGAGCGAGGTCAGGGCCTGCTTATCCGGGGTATGGAAGGAGGTATCGTGGTCCGGGCCAAAGAGGCGCGCGAGGGCGAGGGCAAGCTGTAGTATCACAGGGGCGTTAGAGGACTGTGGTCGAATGGAAGAATATGTATGGACGTACCTGCAGGGTGTTTCCTGTCTGGAAGGCGCACCATACGAACACGGCCGAGAACGAGATGGCGTCGCTGGACAAAGTGACATGAGATGAGAACGGTACATTTCCGCAGTCGGCGAAATCTGAACGCACATCCAGCCGGTCATGAAGCAGTAAGCAGTGAGCTGCCATGTCGCCTGCATTCCATCGACCTCCTCCATCAAATACTCGCCGAGTCCGCGCTTGCTGGTCGTCGACGACGCCGGCTGCGGGAGATCCAACTTGGTGTCCGACATGATGATCGAAAGGCAGAGACTCTAGAGGGATAAGGGAGCGGACGGGGCTCTGGGCAAGCTCGAAGGCAAAAATGCCCGAGGGCGGCTTTATGTAGTCGGGCTGGGCGGAGGAGGCAAGACCCAAGAACTGTCGCTCATCGCGCAACAGTGTTGCGGAGCATTCGCAGGGCGGAACGCCGAGCGCGAATCATGAGAAAGCTCTTCTGTATTCCAGCACTCCAAGCGCACGTACTGTACTCCTCTCGTCGGGTACATGCTCTCCTATAGGCCCGGCTCGACGCCAAGCCAGACATGTCAGAATGGCATAGGAATCGAAGAAGCACCGTAAGAGCGGTGATTGACAGAATTCGGACGGTTCGAACGGCGGACGCGCGGGACCTGTTGGCCCTGCGCGCTTTTCTCGAGCTTGGTGTGAGCGAACAAGAGAGATGGCCCGACGGCAAGGTATCCGGCCATCCTGAAGGAAATGCTTCGGGAGTTGGACGACTGATGCAAGGCCCTTGGCTCGACTTTGCTGCGTGGCGCCGCGCATGTATACACTCTCGGAGACGTAAGGTACGGAAGGCAATAACGGACAGAACAACACTCCGGACCGCGACATCTCGACAGTCTAGCTCAGGTGGTCCCCTCGCGAGTAATACTACCCGAATAAAGTTCGTACCGGCTTCGAGCTGGCCAGAACGCTCGAGCGTAGCTATGATCATCACGATGTACGGTACAGCTGACCTTCTCATCATGGGAAGGGAGCTAGAGGACCGCATATAAGGACCAATGCTAAGAGCTGCAGAAGCTCAGGAATTAGCGGTGGACAGCAGGTATTCCCGCATGCAATCCATACAGCGCGAGTACGTAGTCCTATCCGCAGAGCACAATACCCCGTCTTGGTTGAGACAACGCGCCTACCTCTAGCGCGGTGTATAGTTTTCTAGTCGGGATACATACCTCATCGTAGCACGCGCACTTGTAGTAGGCAGGGATTTTGCAAGCCAGTTTATTAAATGAATGTGGGTGTATAAAGAATGACAAGGATATGTACGGCCCGGACGCGCGGAGGTGACAAGAAACCGGTACGGAAGACACAGTGCGAGGGAACCAAGAAGATAGATGGATGGAGAGAAGATTGTCTGTCCAAGCTGAGCGTGCTGCGAGAGCAGTTGCGAGGGAGAAGATATGACCTGTGAACTATTCATAGACCGAGAAGCATGGTATATGCCATATGCCAAACTAACGTATGGCGTGCTTAGAGCATGCCGAGGGCGGCGGCCGCGGCGAAGAAGACACCTCCGATGGATGCGGTGAGGCCCATAGCGCCGGACGTGTTAGAGGACGACGACGCAGCGGTGGACGCGGTGGTGCTGGCAGCTGAGGAGCCGGCAGTGCCGGTAGCCGAGCCAGTCGCCGAGGCGCTGCCCTCGGTGGGCGTGGCGGACGCAGCGGGGTAGGTAGCGCCGAGTGCCTTGACCTCGAACTCCTGCGACGTCGCGTAGATCTACAAGATTGGCAAGTCAATTGCCATTCGAATCTCGATATCCACAAGCGGAAATACCTTGGTCTGATCGGTCTGGTCGGCGAAGACGAGGGTGTAGCCGGTCGAGGGCGTGAGTGCAGCCTGCTGGGTCGTGATGGTGTGCGAGCAGTCCGCGTTGTTAAGGTTCGCCAGAATGGCCATAGGCGAGACGAGGATGTCCTGGTTCGTGTTGTTGATCCTGAACCGAAAATGTCAGCGAACAATGCCATGGCAACATTGACGTGAAACATACAAGAGCTGGAAGACCGTCGCGGGCGGGTTGGTATGGCAGGCCCAGGTGAGGGTGTTCGCGGACTGGGCGACTGTAAACGTGTAAACCGTTATCAGTCTTCCATTGTTCTCGAAAATAGCTATTGAATTGAGAGGACGCACCCCACCAGACATCAGGACCGCCGGGAGCGAGGATGGAGAACGAGTCGGCGGCGGCGGCCGAGGCGACGAGGGAAGCGGCAGCGAGGGCACGGACGGAGAACATCGTGATGGTCGGGTACAGGTAAAGAACGGCGGGGGGAGGACAGCACGCTGAGACGGCCTGGGGAAGGGAAAGGTCACGGTCTTGGGAAAAGGCTGGACACGGAGCCAGCTCGGTTGACACTGACAGCGGCGCGAGGTCCCCGATCAGGCGGCCGCATGGGCCCGCATGCCCATCGCGTTCACGTGCTATACGCGTACTTGCCTCCAGCCACCATGCACAGACGCGGCGGCGTCGGCCTCGCGGGCCTTGATCGCCAGAAACAGAATCAGCGCTCGTACGCCGCGCTCGGCAGCCAGCTCTCGCGCGCCCAGCTAGACTCTTTCCAGTCTGATCTCCACAAGTTCCGCACGGCGCTTACCGCCTTCGCGCGGGACCATCGCGATGCCATTCGCGGCGATCCGGCATTCAGACGCCAGTTCACCCAGATGTGTGCACAGCTCGGCGTCGATCCCCTCGCCGGCCCAAGGAAGGGAGGCTGGTGGGAAGATGCGCTTGGTCTGGGCGATTGGCAGGCAGAACTGGCTGTGCAGATTGTGGACGTCTGTGTCAGTACCCGCGAGCGAAATGGCGGGCTTATCGCGCTAGACGAGCTCGTGCGCCTCTTGTCGCGTATGCGCGGCGTCGATGGCGGCGCTGTAACGGAGGACGACGTCGGCCGCGCTCTGAAAGCATTGCGACCACTCGGCACTGGATACGAGCTCGTCGATTTCGGCGACGGGCGCAAGATGGTGCGATCAGTCGCCAAAGTACTCGATGCGGACCAGATGTCCGTGCTTGCGACCGCCCAGGCGCATGGAGGACGTGTTGACGAACATATGCTCGTCGAACAGCGAGGATGGACGCAGGAACGCGCAAAGGCCGTGCTACATCTTATGTTGCTCAAGGACGGGACGTGTTGGATTGATGATCAAGATGGGCCCAGTGGAGATGGTATTGCATACTGGGTTCCTGCTGCCATGCAATGGGAAGAGTGAGAACGAGACTGTATAACATCGACATATGCCGTGAGCGTCCTAGTCTTGGAAACTGTCATGTAGACTGATCTCGGAATAGTGTACTCTTACTTATACGGGACATCTTGATCTTCCTTGCGTTCTCCAACCTTCGATCTCTCCAGACCATGATGTCGCAGAGAAGTCCAATCCTATGTGGATGGTTATATATGCTACTAAGGCTCGTTGTAACATGGCCGCCTGGCGAAATGGCATCGCGTCTGACTACGATTGTGTAATCAGGAGATTGCAGGTTCGACCCCTGCGGTGGTCATACGTTATCGATAACTGGCTGTTGCTTTTATAATCGGGTGGCTTTCCTAGCGTGCTTTTCTCTAATTTTGTTCATGGTGACGGCATGTATGAGTGCACTTGAGCATATGGCACATATGTACCTGACTAGTATTGACAGCAGTTCGAACAAAAGACCATTACAGGCGTGGCTATACATTTGTCTGGGCCGTGACATTCCTCTGGAACCACCACTCGCATCGAGAAGTCTTATAATCAGACCACGCCCCGACAGCACTGGCGGTCTTTTCGTGATTACCACGAGTGAACACCATCTTGTGTCTGTCACTCGTTGTGTAGGATGGCCAGGCTAGAGAGCCGGGTGTGCGCTCTGAGGACGGGTTACCCGCCGCAGCGAATGACGTCCAATAGCCGACAGCTTGTTTGGCCAAGATCGCTTCGGACTGCAACATGCCGGTTAGACAATGCGTAACGGCGTGTTCATGTGCCTAGGTACTCACAGCATTGAATGGTACAAACGTGCCGCCACTATTGACCAGTAAGCACAAGGACAGCTTGACGCTGGGAAGACTGAGTACTCACTTTGTTCCGCTAAACAGGAAGAAGACATCGGACCCGTGCGCAGCCCATTGGTATGGTGCGCTCGCGTAAGCTATGGGGTTTGGAGCGTTCCACCTATGGTGATGCTTTGAGATCGCAGGCGTCTGCACGCGCTGGATGGTAAACATACACAAATGTGAAGACATTCTTGATCCCGGCATCCAGCATATAACCAGCGATGAACTCGTCCCTACACGTCGATTGAGCCATCAACGCGAACATGACGAGGAGTGACGGCGAGGCACGCACATGCAACTGAAGACTATATCGCCGCCGATCTCGGAGCCAAGGTCGTAGTACGAATGCAAGGGGCTTCCTGTGGCGTTAACCTTTGGATAGAAGTCGAAGACCTCTCGGATGGTATCATTAGACTACATAGCATCGCATGAGCCAGTACGTTGATCGTGCAAGAAACAAGACGCACGACTCCAATCCATCGACCAGTGAAGACCTCATCGATAATGTCAGCCTCGCTGAGTGTCTCAGTCGGCGAACCATTGCTGAAGGTATGCCCATCTCCACTACAATGTCCACCCATGAACTCGACGGGAGTAAAGCGCCCATCGCGGAAGAGCTGCGAGGGTATATCGGGCACGAACGCGTCGCCATAGACGGGACTGAGTGAGCCCAAGGTCTGGTTGTTGATGCCGAGGATGATGTTGTCCAGTGTGGCGTTGCGCAGACAGGCCATAGTCTCGACTGGGGAGACGTCAGTGGGACAACCTACCGAGGCGGTGAAGTTGGCTATGACGTTCAAGTCAGTGCCCTAACAGGTTTCGAAGACGCGCCTGCTTACCGAAGATCGCATCTGTAGCGTTGCTCACTGCGAAATCACCCGGTCCATAACCAATAGACTCGACTACTGCACGTTTGAAAGGAGCCGTCTGGTTCCCTGAGTTCATTCCATCAGCGTCTGCGCAAGACATTGAACGGCGACTCACCTCCGTAACCAGTGATCTGCATGACGACTGCAGCAGCTCCGGCGCTCTCGCCTATAATAGTGACTTCGTCCGGGTCACCTCCGAAAGCTCTGATGTGCCGCTGCACCCATTCCATGGCAGCTCGTTGGTCCAGCAAACCAATGTTGTAGTCGCCATCAGCAGCGATGCCGGGACCAGCCAAAAAGCCCAGGGATGCCAGCCGATATGAGACTGAGACGGCCACGATTCCGGGGTTCTGGGCCACCCATTCGTACATCGGATAGCTGGCGGTATTTCCCGCGAAGAAGCCACCGCCGTATATCCAGAGAGCAACGGGCAGAGAGGAGCTATTTGTGGCGTTCGCCGGCTTCCAGACGTTGAGGTAGAGGCAATCTGTCCTTGCGATCAGTCAGAAATGCTTCGGGAAGCGTTGACTGTGGATGCTGACCTTCGGAACCAACACCCGATGTGGCAGGCTGCGGTATGCACGGACTCGCGTAGTTGCGCGCGTCGCTGATGCTCACGGGCTCAGATGGGACAGACTCGTTGAGCATCTTGGGCGCCCTCCATCGTAGATCGCCCAGCGGTGGCTCTGCGAATGGTATGCCTCCAAAGAAGACGACAGGTCCATCTTCTATACCTGTGGGCGACGTCGCGTTCCCTAGGTATGCCGCATATCCGAGGTCGATGATGGGTCCAGTCGCGTTGCTTGTCGCGGGAGCACCTACCGTAGGAAGGGTGAGCGTAAGGGAGAAAAGAATAGCTTGAACGGATGGTAAGATCATCGGGCTATGATGACTTAGTGTAGTCGCAAAGATTGTTGTTATACAGATGACGGTAACGGGAAGCTTGAAAAGATTCAGTGTTGAGGGCACGAGAGCGAGGCAGATGATAGGGAGGAACGGCGTGCTGCTGCTGCATAGAGGTCAGCGAGTCGTTCGCGGGCCGCTTCAGAAGGCGGGAGTGAATGTTCGGTAGGTCATTCAGCGGATGATAGGATGTAGCTGGTCAGCTGCTATGGCGCTCACAGTTTCTCCTTCAAGAAGCTATTGAAGGTAGCGTCATACGCGAAGCTCGGAGGAGGAGCAGCACCGCACTCATGCGCAGGAAGAAGACGGGTCATTGGATGTAAAGGGCGGCATAGCTCAGCGCCGCGTAGACTTGACTTCGACGACTTCGTTCATCGAGCGAAGGCTGGTAGAGTTCACGTGTATGGAAGAAAGTGTCAGCGGGCGCTATGAGGCCGTCAAGACGCATCGGGCATGGAGAATAGTGTTTGCGGCACAGGCGTCCCTGGTGGTTGTTTGGGATCAAGCTGATTCTCCGGACGCTTCTGGGGAAGTTGTGCTCGACTCCTGCCACCATCATTGAGCGTCGCCACCCGCAGACCAAATACTATGCCTACTGCGTTCGCTCTCAGGAGTGTATCGCTTCGCACTCCATGTGGCGTTTGCATGCACACGACGCGTCGCCTGCCGAAGTGATCTTGGCCCTCAATCGCGTCTCGAACCCGAACCAGCCTTCGCATCTGCCGTCTTCACACCTTACGAACCGCTATCATGTCTCAAGATACCCGAAAGCACGTCGTGGTGGTTGGCGGAGGCTTCGCCGGGGCGACGGTGGCGCGCACACTGTCGAAGAAGCTCGACCGTACCAAACACAAGCTCACGCTCGTCACCTCGCGGCCTTACATACTCAACCTACCTGCCGCTATTCGCGCTACTGTGACTTCTGAGGGCAACTTCGAGAAGATTGCTATGATACCCTACGACAAACTGTTCCATAACGACAACGGGACTATCAAGGTCGGAAAGGTCACCAGTGTTCAACCTGGTGAAGGCGGGGAGCGTGGGCGCGTCGTGTTCTCCAATGGGGAGACTTTGGCTTATGACATTCTTGTACTTGCGCCTGGTAATGTTTGGGCCGGGTCTATCAACTTTCCCGAGACGCAGGAGGAGACGTTGGCGCACTTAGAGTCATGGAGGAACAAGTTCCAGAACGCCAAGAGTGTTATCGTTGCAGGTGGAGGTGCTGTCGGGATCGGTACGTCGTCCATGCATGTGAAGCAATAGAAACATACTCATTCGACCATTCAATAGAGTACGCGGGCGAGGTCCGGGACGTCTTTCCGCAGACCAAGGCCACTGTCGTTCATGGCGGACGCCTGCTGTTGAACGATTTCATGTCCGATAAGTACAGGAAGGCAATGGAGGATGACCTGCATGCCGCCGGCGTAGACGTAATCTTGAACGATCATGTCGACGGGTCTATCAAAGACGGAACAGTCAGAACACGCTCCGGTAAGGTGCTCGAAGCGGACTTGCTGGTGAGTTGCTGTCTGCATGCATGCTGCCTACTCGCGCGTAGAGGAACTAGCTCATCATTACCACCCACTAGGTCACGGCTTTCGGCGGCAAACCCGCGACCGAATTCCTCCAGAGCCTAGGACCTAACACGCTAGCAGGATCTGGCCACATCAAGGTTGATTCAACACTGCAGTTGCCCGGGCATCCGCATATCTTTGCCGCGGGCGATGCAGTCGAGTGGCCGGAGTCGAAGCAGGTGATGCCATGCTACAACCAGGCGTCGGTTGTCGTAAGCAATGTACTCGCCTTGCTAGGCGACAAACCCGCGAAGAGCACCTATGGCGGGTCTCCCACCATCATCGTGGTTTCAAATGGGCGGGTACGCTAACCACATTTCTACATCCTCAAAGAGATGCTGATTATACAATAGAAACGTGGCGTATCATACTTCGGCTACTTGAATCTTGTGTTAGGGAATCTGTTTACGAGCTTCGTGAAAGCTGTCTTATTCAAGACTACCAAGCTCCAGTTCGGATACGGGTTGTTTAGCACCTAGCTTCTTGCCTGCCCCTCCGGAGCAATGATCCATACATTCATACATGCATTAATTACCTAGTACCTGGACACTATGATCATTGACCTGTACTACTGAACCATAAATACTGCTATGGTGGCTGTTATAGATGCTGTATGCACACTTTGGGAGGCGATGGTGGCATCTTGAGATGTTACCACAGTCCTCAGCTGCCCGTGGCCGGAACAAAGTGGTCCGTCGCGTGGGACGAAGTGATACTTTGTGAGCTGTCAGGCGGCTGTGGCGCCAACCTTGTCCCCTACTCTCATGCTACAACCAACTTGGGTCTCAGGGTGACACCCGCTTCTCCAGGCGTCATGTCGCTATCGTTGAGATCAGACTGAAGATGTCCAAACACCGAAATATACTCGCACCCACGGGCAGGGTCTAAACATATGGAGCTCCGTGCCGTCAGGTCCCGCCGCCGGACGATTCGGACTTGGCCAGTCGAAGATTTGACTCCGTCGAGTTCTTCAACTTTGCGAGATCGACGGCCTTCGGCTCTGTCAGCTACCATCGCTTCCTCATGGCTACTGACGAGGAGAAGAAGGACGCGCGCGCCCTCGACACGGCTTACGAGCTCGAGGACGGGTCAAAGGCGTCGTACGCTCGGCGTCTGCTCCGATGGGGCGTGGAAGAGCGAGGTGCGCAGTGTTCACCTCACAGATTTTGACTACGGTATTGACCAAGTAATGCAGGTATCCAGCCAGTGCCGCTGGAGTTGAGAACGGACACCGAGTTCAATAAGATCTTCTTCATCCTATTGTCCGCGAACACGAACATTCTCTCGTGCGTTCACCATCGGGTTCCTGAAACGCGCGCCCTCTAATCGGCCCTATAGGTTATCCACTGGTTTACTTGGTCCCCTCGCGTTCGGCCTGGGTCTACGAGACTCGTGTCTGGTCATATTCTTCTTCAACGCGCTCTTCGCATGCGGGCCGGCCTACTTGTACGTCTACACGCACTATCCCGGAGTGTCTACATCTCATGTTCTCATCCAGTGCTACGTGGGGCCCAAAACTGGGTATGCGGCAAATGTGTGCCTCTAGATATACATTCGGGTTTGTCACGATACATCTCTTCCTACGGTCATTCATTGGCTTACGACTCGCAGATACTGGGGAACCGCCGTTCCGAGTGTGCTCAGTCTCATGAACGGCTTTGGGTTCAGCATCTTGAACTGTGTGCTGGGAGGTCAGGCTCTGTCTAGTGTATCCGGAGGAAGCTTGAGCTGGACGTACGTCGTCTTGGCTACGTCTACTCTGCCTGACCTGACTGTCACATTTTAGAGTTGGCATCGTCATCATCGCGATCATATCGCTCATCATATCTTTCAGTGGCATGACATTCCTGACCTGGTATGAGCGATTATCTTGGCTACCGATGCTTGTAGTCCTCTGCGTCGCGACTGGCGTCAGTAGACACGAGTTTGTGAACCCTCCATCGGAACCGGCTACCAGCACCGGTGTACTCGGCTTCATCGCGACAGCGGCCGGCTTCACCTTGACATATTCCCCGTTCGCTGCGGATTATACCGCGTACATGAACCCTCGAGTGCAAAGCTGGAGGATATTCATCTACGCATGGGCTGGATTGACGTTGCCGATCGTGAGTAGGCGAATTGGGGACAACTGGTACGCGGCTAACACTGCCTCAGGTCCTTGTGCAATGTCTCGGTGCAGCAGTTGCCGTCGCGGCTCCCGGCATCCCGTCGTGGAATGCTGCCTACGAGGATGACGATGTCGGTGGACTAGTCGCGGCTATGCTCGAGCCAGTCGGCGGCTTCGGAAAGTTCTTGCTGGTTCTCCTCAGTCTGGGCGTGACGGCGAACCTCGCCCCAACCCTATACTCGATCTGCTTCGCTATGCAAACCTTCATCCCGCCTCTGATCAGGGTGCCGAGGTACTTGTTCTCTATCTTCGCTATTGCTATGTATGTTTCTTTCGTCTCGTTACCCACAATGAGTGCTGACTTCCATGCGTAGCGTCATCCCACTCGCTATTGTTGGTCAGCATCGCTTCTATGCGACCCTGTCAAACTTCCTCGGCGTCATCGGCTACTGGGTCGGCGGTTACGTGCCCGTCCTCCTCATCGAACACCTCTACTTTCGCCGCAACGACTTCTCTACATACGACGTCACAGCCTGGGACCAGCCCTCACGTCTACCGTTGGGTTACGCCGCATTGGCATCTTGCGCTCTCTCCTTCGCGCTCGTCATACCATCCATGTCTCAAGCATGGTACATTGGTCCCATCGGCGAGAAAGCTGGCGATTTGGGCTTTGAGTTTGCCCTTGCTATCTCTGCCATCCTATACGTCCCTTTGAGGCACATAGAAAGGCGCTACACGCACGGGCGATGACATGCGCTGGGTTAGACAAAATGCCGATAGAAGATCTGTACAACATGTAACTGCTCATATATGTTCGAGCGGGTTCACAAGGAGCGCGTACCTGCGCGCGATGCTCGTGTCCACCGGAACCCATCCGCCTGAGCGGGAAAACGAACGTTCTCATGACCACCTAAATCTCAATCCGTGCGTGTACGCGTGTCCCATGGTCGCGGTCACTCCATAGCTTCAGACCAGCACTCGTCCGAGATAGGAAAGGTTCTCTCAAGATCCTGATCACGCTGAAAGTGAAAACGTTTCATCCGCCAGTCCATATATTCAGCTGCGAGCAAGGTCGCCGTCCGCCGTCTTTAGCCTCGCCTCGCACCCGCTAGAGTGCTACGTCATGCCGCCACAACTCAAGCAATCACCTCCGTTCCGCGCAGAGCATTTGGGCTCGCTCAAGCGGCCGGCGCATCTCCTTCGTGCACGCGAGCAGTTCGATAAGGGAGAGATCAAACGCGATGAGCTCACGCCTGTTGAGAGAGAGGCGATTGAGAATATCGTGAAGATGCAGAAAGACGTGGGCTTGCGTGTGATAACTGATGGCGAGTTCGCCAGGTACGCTACGGATATTCTCAGGTAGCGGTGCGACCCTAGACCGAAGTACAGGCACATGTTCTTCGATGGTGTTTTTGACAATCTTGAGGGTATGAAGCATATCGCGGATGGTACGTGTTGCAGTGACGAACAAGGACTCCAGGATTACTCACGGTTCTTGCTCCCAGTTCCCACGTACATGTTTATGGTGAGTGCACAACCATCGCCCGTTGCATACTGAACTGAATGAAACCTCAGGAATACGTTCCCGGTATGCCGCTCTATCAGACGTGTCTAGCACATAGCTTGATCTCGAACTCTAGACGTTGCCGCCTTCATCAATCACGAGTCATTCAAG